>JAOSBM010000008.1:6301149-6319805 GCA_027568955.1 Erythroxylum tenue
CCAGATTATCATTGTATTCGGTTACTGAAATCTATAGAAACATATACATTTTCCTTACTTGTTCTTGGATCCTATCATATACTTGCATTTTTCTTTTATTATTCTCAGTAGGAAAGTGTGGATTTTGGATATGCTATCATGGTACTGACTGGAAGTTATTGTTAATAGGTTGGTGCTGGCCTTCCAGTTATAGCTTCCTTAAATCGCATGCTTTCATCTGGAGACACTATCCATCGGATAATTGGAAGTTTGAGTGGTACCAAATTTAGCTAGACTTTTTATCTTGCCTGAATTGTATTCTTTTCAGTTTTCTGTGCCTTCATGCTGCTTTACAATTTTCATTTTGTAAGTTTGTTGGTTTATATAGATTCTTGATTTAAAATATATTTAACAGGGACATTGGGGTATGTTATGAGTGAGATTGAAAGAGGGAAGAGACTGAGTGATGTTGTTAAGGCCGCCAAAAGTTTGGGATTTACGGAACCAGGTTTTTCTGCATTCTAAATTAGCACCTAGTTTCCGCTTTTCACAGGTTTATCTTATTGTATTTGTATTTTCATATTATGAATGGTATATGGGAACTGACTGCAACGTTTTCCTTGGTTTTATGTTTTCCCTAGATTTCTGGCTATTAATATTTTTATTCACAAACTTCTTCAATGTCAAGGTTAAGCTGGCGAGTGTCCTAGATGTTTTGTGTTGTTTTCTTTTTCTGATGTTAATCATTCTCAGATTTAAGTATGCCTTTTCCAGACACCTGTAACAAGTTGCTTAGTTAGGGAATTGAAAACTGTGCTGTTCCTTCTACAAGAACAAAGACTCCTGGATCCCTTAGCCCTCTTTGAAATACAATTCAAAACTTGTTATTTGACAGCTAGTGTATTTTTTCAGTCATTTCCTTGAGTGGTGGATTTGAAACATCTTCCTTCAACTTATTAATGTTCGAACAGTGTAATAAGAATAAAAGAAAGGATTTTGATTTTAAGCACAATGTCAAAATGTAAGCTAGCCAAACTTTTATTTTGCATCCTTACATTATTGATTATTGGAGTATCAATAATGAATATCTCCGTGAATGGCGGTAAAAGAAAGGTTAACTGCTTGTTGAGTCCGCAAAGTGGTCTTTTACATAACAATAAACATTAAAATTGTTTTGACCTTTCTTGTCGTAGAGTTCCACTTATTTCAATTGTATATAGTATCTTGTTATGTTGAAAATTCACGTTGACTTTTCAAAAGACTGACAATGATGCGCCATTGAGCATAGCCCAATAATTTTTCATAGAGAATGTTGGATTACTTTTTTTGTTTTTTTGCTGGAACACATGTCTATGCTAAGTAGAAAATTGATTTAGTTATGAAAATATTTTCTTGGTGCAATTTTGTAGATTTTCCTCTCTTTTCGGCTTCTTGATAATCAAGTGTTTTAAAGAGAAATACAATGATTTCTTTCTTGGTTTTTAGATGAGTATTTCAACATTTATATACTGTAGGACTTGCTATTTGACTTCTTTGTCCTTACTCCTTCATGTCACATTTTTAGATGTTTCTTTACCTCTAAATTTTTCGTTTATATCATTGCTTCAGATCCACGGGATGACCTGAGTGGGATGGATGTTGCAAGGAAGGTTGACCTATATTCTTGCATAGTACATAATAGTTGATGATTTTTTTATGCTTTAATTTTTAACTTTAAGCATTATAACTGTTACTCAAATCTCAAAAGTTATGATGTGCCAAAAATACTTCATGGCTATTCATTAACTATTTAATTTACTGATTTAAATTTCCTCCGTTAAGATTGATAAATAACTGAATATTCAAACTAAGACACTGGTACATGAGATATCATAGGCAAAGTGGAATATTAAGGGGTGAAACTTTTGACTAGTTTTCTCCTGGGTTCATGTTCTGCAACTCTGTCACTTTCAATTTGAATTGTAAACAGGCTTTGATCCTTGCTCGACTTCTTGGGAGGCATATTGACATGGATAGCATTAAGGTCAAGTCTGATATAAACTTCTTCCCGTTTCTCGCTTTTTATGAAAGCTGTAATGTTACATTGTCATCCTTTCTCCAAGCCTTGAATTGCTAACGCGTCATAATGATTACCTAACCCCTAGTGCCATGTTCATCTTTGATTTTGCCGTTGTAATTATCTATTTTGTTTCACAGATTGACAGTTTGTACCCAATAGAAATGGGGCCTGACTTCATGTCTGTCGAAGAATTTTTGGATAATGGTATTCTGTTACTTGATAATGATGTCCAAGAGAGAGTTAAAAAGGCTTCCATGAATGGCAATGTTCTGCGTTATGTTTGTGTAATTGAGGGAACAAGGTACTCTTTATTGTTATTTGTTACTCTCTGTTGTGAACACATGCAGGCATTTCATATCTGAGGCATGTGCTCAATCTACTCAAACTTTCTGGTTATCTGAATTTGTGAAGAACAAGAAACTAAATGGAAGAACATGAAAGTACTCAGTTTAATGGTGACAAAACTTTATGTTACATGCACAATAACATGATGTTGTCAAAGCCATTTATTAAAGTATATGAAAAACTTGCCTTGTCAAGATTCATCCCAACCTTTCATTTCCAATCCCATGTTTTATCTGAGATATTACGTTGTAAAGTTGCTTTCTTTGAAGGTGTGAAGTTGGTATTCAAGAGCTTCCTAACAATTCTGCTTTGGGACGATTGAGAGGTAGTGATAATGTGGTAAGACCCAAACTTTCACCTTCATTTTTTATTCTTGATTTTTAGTCCTATGATTACTTGGGCTCCATTTCTGTGAATCCAGCATGCTGTATATTCCTCGTCTTCATCTCCGAGTGAAACATTTTCTTAGGAAAAATTTGAGATGCAAAATGAACTGTGTATGACTAGAACGTATCTCGAAAAGAGCTGGAGAAAATAGTACTTTCTAGGTATTCCTTTCTAGTTTAAATTATTCCTTTTTATGCCCTAGATCACAATGGTCATATATATGATAACTGATGGTTTGAAGTTTTGTGGACTTGTGGCTCATACCATTACTTGGTGATTTGAAGTCACGTTCTGTAGTTAGGGAAAGGCCCATCTGAAGTTGAATTGAAACGTCATATTTCACCAGTGGGAGATAGAATGAGTGTCTTTTGTTATCATGTAGTAATTAAAAGCATTATTAGATCTGAGATGTGGTTGGTTGAAAAGCTTAAATTCTCCAGAAGAAAGATTTGACTCCAACACTGAGTTCTTTGGGAGAATTAATCACAAGGGACTAGCATCTTCTTTCTATAAAGGAATACCATCTAATGAGTACATATGTTGCAGTTAATACATTTTGGAACAAGGTGATTGGGCTTAGACTAGAAAGTAAAATTCTTTCAAATTTTTACTGAAGTTATAAATCTCCACTTCTTGACTGTAGTTTTGGTCAAAAAGAGTCGCAAATGTTAAAAGCTATTGTAACCATCGTTGTAAATCCACGTCCAAGTCTTCAATGCTATGCAATTGTTTCTGTCACTTGACCATGTTTTCTGAATAATTGTAGCTGGAGATATACAGCCGATGTTACAGTGAACAACCTTTGGTCATACAAGGTGCTGGAGCTGGCAATGACACCACGGCAGCCGGCGTGCTTGCCGATATCCTTGATGTACAAGATTTATTTTCATAAAAAGAAAACGGACGATTCATCTTGAAAAACTTTAGAAACATGAGCTTCCTATTCTCAAGACTTCCCAAGTTGAAAAGGAAGCTAACTGACGGTATTTTGTAAAGAACATATCGATTTGAGTTGTAAATTTTGTGTAAGCAGGAACTTGCTAAAGTACTTTAGAAAGGAGCATTGGTTTGAGAGATTTTTAGCAGAAATTAAACAAAGTTATTTGAGTTACAAGTTTAACAGCATTCTTCCCTGTGACTAAGTGTTCTGTGTCTGTGATCTAACGAATGTGAAACATCATGAACAATCAACCAGTAAACATATTAAGTAAATGCACAAGATTTTGTAATTATAAAGAAGTTTATAATTTATAATAAAGCATAACCACTCTGGGATGTATCCGAATTTACCTCATAGGTTTAAGCCGCGAAAATAGTCTCTTTGTAAAATCAAAGAGAAGGTTGCGTACAATTGATGACTTTCGAGAATTTGTGTTCAAACTCAAGAAGATGGCTCTATGTGAAAGGTGGTTGTAGAGATATAGCATTCAACAACTCAATTATATTAATATCCATTTCAGAAATTATGAGTAGAAATGATAGGGCCGCGAATGAGCAAACTTGCATTCGGTTTTATCAGCTTCAAGCTTTGGTCATTTACATCTTTTTTCTAGCTTAGCTGAGCTCAAGTTAAAAGTTAGTTCAAGGGAAAGTTTGCCTTGTTTAAAGATTTCTCATAAGTTCAAAGAACCTAAATTTCTGTTTATGTCATTGCAGAAATACTTTCTAAAGAGACTGGTGGTTTGAAAGAGTTGTTCAGAATGATACGCAGATAACAGTGGAACAATGACTTTCGATGAATTAAAAGATGGGCTGAAAAAAGTAGGGTCTGAAACAATGGAATCTAAGAGGATCTTATGGATGCGGTTAAAGATAATGAGCGTTAGTTTCTTTTGTTACTGTTGAGTGAACACTTGCAGTCTTTTGATCTAAAGATGATCAAGTATCATGAGCATGTGCATGGGTTTGCAGGCTGATAGTGACAACTCTATCTTCAGCTTGCATGCATACATGTGCTCACATAAAGAATGAGACGAATTTGGCCTAAGTGAACTTCACCTTGAAGAAATGATTAAAGATAATGATCAAAATAGTGTAAGCTTACTTGCATGCTGTTTAGTATTAGCATCATTCTAACCGAAATTTGCATGCCATTTTATTATATGGAATTAAACTAAGATGTGATATGTCTATTAAGATATAAAAATACGTAATCCATAATAAATATTTTACACATTACCACTCATCATTATACACGTTATAAACCGGTCTCAAGGGTTAGCTTGATATACAGCACGGCCGACAACTCTATAAAATGACATGCATGGCCCAAGTACGAAAGGTTAAGTGAGAGCAGCGGCCCAACAATGTCATATATGAAGGCTGTCCTAACAACTTGGGGATGTTCTTGTTTTCTGGGTTGATGCTCCCTTCCTCCAGAAAAATGTACACTAGACTAGACTAACCCGAATAATTAGAACTAATACACTAGACTAACCCTGAATAATTAGACTAAGTACTACTGGATGCTAGATTTAAATGGTCCTGCTGGATACGCCTTGCAGCTAACAGCCATAGGAGTGTTGTTACACTTGAACCTTAGTCATCAGAGATTTCAACGCGTATTTGCAACATTACTCTATCAGAGATGTCACCCCAGTTGCACCATTACTCGTATCTAGATCAACAACAGATTTACTTTTCGTTTTTGACAGTTTACCTGAAGACTTTGATGGTTTTAATGGTTTCTTCACTTTCTCAGCTTGCAATTCCAACCCTTTTTCTGAAGGTTTCCATTTTCTCTTCAACTGTGTGCCCCCGGCGTCATCTAATGGAACATCCATGACGAGATTAGAATAAACGGTGCAATTTATATGCAAAGCAGCTAGCATAGAGAGGAAAACTAATTTTGACTATAAACATTAATATATGAAATCAGAAAGACAAACATATGGGCAAAAGGTAAAAAGATAGCTGGAACATCTCTGTTCACATTTTCATTCACCTGATGTGGGTATTATATTTCATGCTCTTAAAAATTATTCTCGAATGTAGTTATGCCCTCCTGTTTTATATGCTCAACTGTCTTTCTTTCCCTTCTCATTCTTTATGTGTTTCATTAGGTTTTGCACATTAGCTTCCATATAATGCTGATACTTTCAGGCAGATTTAGAATAGAAGCAAGTGGCTACTCTTTCTATTTTCGACAGCTAAGAAAAGACCGAAGTTGAGTTATGCGGGGAAATTTGGAGGAGATTAGGAGTCCTATTTTATTCTTTCAACTTCGAATAGCAATGGTTACAGATTAATCATTTTCAATAAGAACCCATCCAGTTTTAAACCTCAAGAAATAAGCATCACTTACCTTCAAGTGGACTTAATTCATGGCTTGTTCCTTGTCCATTGTGTGCAGCCACTTCTGACAGAGGTGATCCAGAATGATTAGAGTCCAACAACTTTGAAGGACTTCCACCACACTTCTCTTGCAGCCCAGGAGCATCAGGAGAAGGAATAGCAGGTAAGAAACACAATTCTTCCTGTGACATATCAGAGTCGCTGAAAGAATCTTTCTCCACTGTGACTATGTCTATTTCATCATCTTGATTAACATCAGATTCTTTGACCTGTGAGTCATATTTAACTATTGAAAATGAGAAATGATGAGAAGGCATTTTCAACAATCTATTACGTCTTATATCTAATTTCTCGACCTGTCACAAACATAAATGTAAATACTAAGATACATACATGATCTAAATATATAATAAGCATAAGCATTTCAAACTAATTTATTGCATTTCACCTTTTCAGTTTCAGGCACCAAATCAAATTCATCTTCTCGTTCCACATACTCTTCATTTTCTTCCAGCTCCTTGAAGTCTGGAGCAAAGGCACTCCAGTTTTCAGTATAATCCTTAGCCCAAATGTAAACCAACCCAGTCAAAGAAACAGAGACAACAATTGGGTGAACAGGGTGCCATGCCAAATCAATCAATGCTTCTTTTGGACCTTCAAGAATTTTCACAAGACGCCCTCCCCTATCCCATATGTAGATCTTGTGTTCTCCTTTGCTTGCAGAGCCACCAATAACCCATTCCCCATCACCACTGAAGCAAGGTGCTTTCCAATGAATCTTTGTTATGGAATCTTGAAATTCCCGGAAAAGAGCCAAGCACTTTGCTCCAACAACCTTCATCTTTTCAACGCCATCTAGCTCATTGACACTGCTTTGGAGATTCTCTAGGACATAAAGCCCATATTTCAGAGGTAAAAGATTTTCATAAATCCTGATTGTCCGGTCATTTGAATTTGTAAGCAGATATTGTCCATCTCTACTAAACACTATGTTTTTTATCACAGCACCACCAGAAATGGGGACCATAGCATGCACTTGCATGCTTTTGTAGTCTATTACAAGTATTTCCCCCTTGGAATTTCCCACATAAACTAGATCACCATACTTACTAAAGCAAGCAGCAGTGGGACTGAAAGGCGGAGTTCCATCTGAGGATTTGTTGCGTGAAACAGGAGTTTGTCCATTCCCCATGTCACATACCGCAACAGGAAGAACTGTAGTGCTTCCTGTATTCAAGTCTACAATCACGGGAGCAGATGAAAGCGGGCATGCCAAGCAGAGTGATGGTGTAGATGAACCCGGGTGCAGACGAGCTAGTAGAGGGGTTTGCTGCAAGACTATACGTCCAATTTTCTCTCCATTAACAACATCCCAAAGCGATAATGATTTGTCAGCAGCAGACACCAGAATCCGATGACCATAGTTTGACCAGCAGACACTTGTAATGGCAGCAACACTCTCTTTATCTCGAAGCTCCCTAGCAATTCCCCTGGTCTCAAAATCCCAGATGATGCAAGTACCATCCGAGCACCCAGCTGAAGTAAAGAAAATATGTCAAAAGAGTCTGAATAGCATCACTTGTACATAAATAGAAATTTGAAGCACATGGGAAAAAGCCATCCATGTTTCCATCTATCATAGAAACTCTACTATAAAATCCACAAAAACAGATAATCTAAGATGAAAATATAAACAAAAAAATATCTCAAGTAATTTTGTTTTAGAACAGAACAGCAGCTACCATGAAAAAGCAAGTCAAAGATAGAAGAGAAGACAAACGTACCGGCAAGAAGAGTACCACGACGATTGAAGGCAATGCATTTCATGACCCCATGCTCCAAATACTCTTCTATTACCTCTGGAAAATCCCCTTGCAACGGATCTTTCAAAAAAAAAGAAAAAAAGAAAAGACACATATTGAATGAGAACCATAACACGAAACCGTTGTCAAAGCAAGGTGGGGAAAGATAAGAGCTCACCAATTATGGTGGCGTTCATTTTGTTGATGAGATTAAATCAAGTTGCAGCCGCGAGAGTCAATCATCTACTACTAACACTAACAATACTCCCGGGGAAAATGGAAAGCGAATCAGAAAGAACAGGCCAAAGCAAGTTTCCAATCCATTCAACTAATCTATATTCATGATTAGTTACAGAAACTACAGTACAAATTGCAGCACGAAAGCACCAAGATCCCATTCTTCACCACAAGCCCAAGCCCCGAACACTAACACGCCGAATTCTATTCGGTCCACTGAATATTATGCCAGCTTTTTTTCTTTTCGCTCCCTTAAAAGTTTAATTTCTTAATCATGAGTCTATAATATGACGTCGTTTTGTCATGCGACTTTAGAAGACCTAATTTTATTTTTACAATATTCAAAATTAAATAAATAATTAAAATACTTTATTAATTTTAGTTAACCATTAACAAATTTAATTAAACTAATTAAATAAATTAACTAAACCACTAATTTTACCTAATCCCTAATCCCTCGTACCTAATCCTAAAATTTTCAATCTTCCTAACAAAACTCTAATGCTATCCTTCTTTTTCGTTTCAGTCGCCCTCTTCGTCATCACTTAGTGTGGTTTATTATTTTATCAATGGTAATTTCCAAAACTTGGTTATAGTATGTTTTGGTAGATAACCATTCAGCTATTTTTTAAGTGGATTAATTGTCTTCAACTGTTTGACTCTTTAAACAACTATGAAAGCTGTTTAGCAAATCTGATAGTTGATTTAAGATAAACAACAAAAAATGAAAACGTTTTTATATAGGAACGTTTTCATTAATCAGCTAAAATTTTAATTATCAAAAGTCAATTATACTCTTTAATTGAATTCTTAGATACCCATATTTTAGGAACAATATTTGTTCTTATAATTATTTTATGCAATTATAGGCTAGAAATAAAATATTGACCTTAAACTAAAATAAAAAATAGAACAGATTGCATAAAATTTTCATAGATAATGAAACAGTACAGGTGAACATAACTTCTCTAAAATATAAATTCTTATAAGAATATTTAATGAAATGCTAAGATATATAATATTCATACCTTTATAATTTTTTTTAAAAGTTATATCCTCATAAATCATTTTACACATAACTAATTAATACTAACCAACTAATTTTACCAAATATCTCTAACAAATAACTAATGCAATTTGCTGATCAACTCAGTTATCAGCTCACAGCTAATTGGCAAACATGCCTGTATCTTCTGGTTCCTTCGATTCTTTGCGTGAGTTTTGTCTTATGATTGATTTTATTGTTTGACCTTTGACGTAGCTGCTTTAGTATTTGTTGGTTAGTGTCATACGGGGTACATGAGAGAGATAACTTCAGCAAATGAAACGCAATCTGAACTTGCTGATAACATTTAAGATTGGAACTAGTGAGCTTTGAGCTTTACTATATTTTATTACATTTCATTCATTGTTTTGGAATCGAGTTTCAATTCTAGTAATAGAGCACAGAAGTTTATTCGGAAACATTCATTTATATCTCACATCATGTGCAGATCAAAAGCTGGCAACTTCAGTTTGATCGAAATAGCAGCCAGATGGACCTCCATCGGGTAAAAGGGCACACTTGACTCTTCCACTGTCACTGTCCCCATCTGCAAGTTCATATATGTGATTACGAACCCAGGATGGACACAGTTTATGAGGCATATTAGGATGCTTTTTGGCCAGGATTCTAGTATACGCATTAAGGCTGACCTTGGAGATGCTGTAAGCTGGCACCTTCAGTGACCACCCGTCTTCTTCAAGTTTATTTTCTTTCATTGCACGCAGAAACCTCTTCAATATTGCATCGGTTTTCTCTTCAGTCAGTGTATCAACGTCTGCAAGTTCTTTTCTGATATCTTCACCTGGAATTCTCTGTAAGAACATTCACAATCACAAGCTTCTGTGTCAGATATTTGGCACTTGTACCAGTTTAGTATCTTGTTCTTGTAGGATTCTGTATTCCAACTTACGCAGAGCTCACCCCTCAATGATGAGACATCGACTACCCTGGCCCCCAAAGGGGAAAGCTCAAGAAGTGGGAGGAGAGCTTCAGTGACTCTTTAAACACCATAGTAATTAGTATTTAAGCATTTTTCTGCCTTCTCATAAGTTTGCTTCATCACACCTTGGACAATCTTGGTTGGCTTAACTGAAAGCCACAATTCCAAAATTAAATTTGAGGGATGCGTCTCTCTGGTATGTGTCCTTGAATAATAAAAAGTCAAGATTCACTTACCCAAGTTTCAGGATCAATGTTTAAGGCCCTTAGTTGTTCCTCATCAACTACAACTCCAGCCACTCCAGCATTGTAAACCTGAGGAGATTAGATCAGACGAACTAATCACTCCACTCACTAATAGCACCATGTCATACAAAGTGATTTTAAGCTATCCACTAATAATGTAACTTATTCACGTTCTGTTGGTTAGGTTCATATATCTCCTACCCATCAGTAGTAACTACAAACTGGTGAGATTATGAAAAAGAAAGGGAACAAAGATATTTCTAATCACTGGCATAAAAACTTCCCAAGTTTCAAGATATATTTCTTATCACTGGACACAAAAGCTCGAGATTTCCAAGATATCAGTCAATCATAACCCATAATGGGTCCTGCAATCTACCTCTCGTTGTTCACGATTTTTTTTAACATATTCAATCCTAAAATAAAGTTATAGTATCTCCTGAAGTAAATCACAGAATCAAGCCACAAATAAGATAACAAGAAAAAGAAAATTCTGGCGCCTGGACAGATTGGTTAGAGAAACGACTCTTACCAGTATATCAAGCCTCCCAAACTTGTCCTTTATGAAACTGGCCAAGGACTGAATGCTAACTGGGTCGAGAACATCAAGTTGATGGAAAATCACATTTGGCAGACCTGTACTATGCAGCTCAGCAGTAGCCTCCTTTCCTCTCTTCTCATCTCTGGCTATTAACACGACCATAACGCCTTGACATGCAAGCTGTCTCACCGTTTCCAGGCCAATTCCTTTGTTTGATCCTGTGACCACCACGTACCTGAAATCAGCATCCCAACAAAAACATCGAAACCCGGATCAAGAAACCATCTTTTTAATCTACTGTGATAGTCTAGACAGGAACTTAGTTTGGACTAAAGCGCATCAAGAATCAATTGTTTACTTACTTCTCTATTGATTGCATTCCTTCTGAATCCATTTCTCCTAACCCTAGGATGAGTAACTGTGCACGATGTCCTTGATTTAAGGCATAACAATTGAACTTTTTAAGAATATTTTTAAATTTTAAAAATGTTTACTTAAATAATTTAGTTTAAAACGCTAACTTAATTAATAAATAAACATGAGTCAGAGTTTAATGCTAAATTGAAAGTAAACGAGAATGTTAATGGAACTTGTGAAATTATAGAACCATTATCTTCGATACTAATATATTTAAAAACTTTAAATAATAAAATTATTATAACTCGTAAGAAAAAATTGTCTTCTAATTTGTAAGCTTCAAAGGTCGAATTGAAGGATAAGAAGAACGATTAATAGAACTTCTAAAGGAATACAAAACTACACTCAATTGGCCATTAGTTGACATAAAATGCATAAGTCTAGCGATTCGCATACATTGGATTCTTTTAGAAGAAAATGCTAAATTAATAATGAAACCACAAAGAAGACTTGATCTAACAATCAGGGTCGTTCCTATAATTTTATAGGTCCTGGGTGAAATTAAAAAAAAATGGTCCTCAATAAATTGACAATATATTTAAATTTATATATTTGTATTAGAAAAAAAAACAAAAGCACATGTATGGAACTGGAAGAAGTATGCAGGCATAACCAAACTCCAACAGCTTCACAATATATCACAAAGATATATAAATGATATTATATCTGTGATACAGGAAAAAATAAATAGCAAAATTTAATATTTAATATTAAAAATAAAAAACAAAGAGTAAAAATATATTTAAAAATCATAAACTTTACCTTTAAATTAAACTCATAACTCAGAAAACATAATCGTAAAATTTTTTGCTGCTAATTTTTTGATTGGAGTACTTTAAATACATATATTGATGAAAATAAAAAAATTTAGAAGGTAAAAGTACACTTAAATATTTCAAGACTATTTATAAACATAAAGACCACAAAGTTACCTTTATCTCAAAAAAAATATTATAACGTTAACTTTAACGTTATAAATAATGTTAAAATCACTTAATGACTTTAAGACTTTAACGTTACAGAGAGGGGGCTGTTGAAGTAGAGCCCCCTCTTATTTGATGCTTAAAAGTTAAAACATCGTCTCCTTAAACCACCACCAATAATAGAATAACTCCAAGCCTTCAATCGATGCTTCTGAGTCTAGAAAGGGGGCTATTGAAGGGGGCCCCTCTTATAGTGGGCCCTAGGCAAGGGCCAACAGCACTGCTAACAATGAAAGATGTGGTAGTGAAGGAAATTTTAAAACTTTTGGATGCATGTATACAAACTCAGATAGTAAGTAGGTGAGCCTAGTTTACGTTGTGCCAAAGAAAATTAAGGTGACATTGATACAAAATCAGAATGACAAGTTGGTACCAATAAGAGTACAAAATAGGTAGCGAATGTGCGTAGGCTGTAGAGAGCTTAACTTGGCCATTAGGAAAGATCATTTTCTATTATTTGTGATCAAATGTTAGAAAAACTTATTTGTAAATCATGTTTTTACTTTTTGGATAATTTTTCTAGTTATTATCAAATATCAATTGCTCAAGAAGATTAAAAAAAAAAAACTACCTTTGTCTGACTTTTTGGAATGTATGCCTTTAGGCAAATGCCCTTTGATCTTTGTAATACTCTAGGTGCATTTCAAAGGCTTATAATTAGTATATTTTCTGAGTATGTTGACAATTATATTAAAGTATTCATAAAAGATTTCACTATTCATAGAGATTCATTAGATGATTACTTAAATCATCGGTCCAAGGTTCTTAAAAGAAGCATTGAAACAAATTTGGTGTGAAATTATTTAAAAAAAGTCATTTTATAGTTGATCAAGGCATCATCTTGGGATATGTGATTTCACCGGGAGGCATAGAAGTTGATAAGGTAAAAGTGGATTTAATTGTGAACTTACCTTACCCTAGAAATATTACGAAAATTTGATCTTTTTAGACATGAAAGACATGTTTATTAAAGATTTTCAAAGATTGCTACACCGTTGTCAAAGTTGCTGCAAAAATATATTTTATTTAAATACAGAAAGGAATGTTAAGAAGCCTTTGACAAGCTTAAAGTATTGTTAACAAGTGCACCTATTATTCAACCACTTAATTAGGATCTATCACTTAAGATTATGTTTAATGTTAGCAACTATATAGTGGGAGTTGTTTTAGGCCAAAGAATCAGGAAACAAAGTCATGTGATCTATTATGGTTCAAGAACATTGGACGTCATACAATGCAATTATTCTATAACTAAAAAGGATCTTTTAGCAATTTTTTTTACTTTAGATAAATTTAGATCTTAGTTTCTTGGACCTAAAGTTATTGTATATTTTAATCATATAGTATTGAAATACCTGTTGGTAAAGAAAGAGTACAAACCGAGGTTAATACGATAGATTTTGGTGCTTCAAGAGTTTGATTTGACAATAAGGATTTGAAAAGGAGCAAAAAATTTAGTGACAAACCATTTGAGGAGGTTGGTAAAGGATAAATATATTTTACCTATTTATGAAACTTTTACTAATAAGCAATTATCCCAAATGAAAGGTATAGTTTTGTAGTACGCAGACCTTGTTAATTATTTAGTTACTAGGACTTTACCTAATTTCATTAGTAAGTATAGGAAGGAAAAGATAATAAATGACGCAAAATATTATATTTATGAGACAACATATTTGTGGAAGTTTAATGATGATCAAGTTATTAGACATTGTACGTCAGAAGATGAACATCGTTCTTTCTTAACTTTTTATCATAAATATATGTATGGTGGTCACTTTGGTCTTAAATGAACTGCTAAAAAGTTTTAGATAGTAGTTTTTATTAGGATAATTTATTTAGAGATGCTCATGTGTTTTGTAAAAATTGTTACAGATGTCAAAAGATAGGAACGTCATCTCTTAGAAATGAAATGCCAACTCTAATTCTTATAATTGATATATTTGATGTATATAATATTGATTTTAAGGGCTATTTTCCTTCATCTAGTGGTTTTCTTACATACTTTTGGTAGTTGATTATGTTTCAAAATGAGTGACAGAAAAAGCCATTAGGATTAATGATTCTACAGTTATTGTAGGTTTTATAGAGTCTAATATTTTAAAACATTTGGAGTTCCATAAGCTATTATTAGTAATCAAAGGAGTCACTTTTGCAACAAAGTTATAGTGACTTTGTTTAAGAAGTATGGAGTGTATTATCGAGCAGCCACTACATATCATTCACAAATGAATAGACAAGCAAAAGTATCGAAATGAGAAGTGAAATTCATTTTGAAAAAGATGATAAATCTAAGAAGAAAGGATTAGAATTTACATCGAGATAATGCCTTTTGGGCTTACCATACAATCTACAAAACACCAATATAAATGTATCCTTATCAATTAGTTTTTAATAAAGCTTGTCATTTATCGATGTAGATTAAACATAAAGCTTATTGGACGGTGCCACAATGCAATATGGATTTGGACAAAGTTGGATAAGCAAGGAAATTAAAATTGTAAGAACTAGAGGAACTAAAGTTGGATGCCTACGAGAATTTAAGAATTTACAAGGAGAAAACCAAACTGTTCCATGATAATATTAAGGATGCAATTTGAGGTGGGAAAGAAAGTGTTATTATATAATTCTCGATTGAAACTCATGCCAGGTAAGTTATATTCTAGATGAATTATTATTATTTTGTTCTCATTAATGTATTTCCTTATAACGTAATAGAAATAAAGAGTTTAGATATCAGAGAGATTTTTAAGGTGACATGATACAGATTGAAACCATTTTATAAGGATATGATGGTCTCGAGTTTGATGAATATTGATTTGTCACTTCCCTAATACGTACAAGATTGTGAAGAAAAAGTATCATCAAGCATAATGACATTAAACAATTGCATTTTTTTAGGAGGCAACCCAAACACAATTGTTTTTATTAATTTCATTTCAATTATTTATAGGTTTAATCTACTTGTTTTTATGTAGTGTTTTATTGGTTTAAAGGAAAATTAGGTGTTAAGTTCCATATTATTAAATTTCATAAGGTGAGATCACGCCTTATGTAACTCAACTTTTTAAAGCTAAATCTTTTAAGTTCTATGACTTAAGTAATAAAGCTTTCAGGATATAAGACCTAAAGTTTCAAATTGCTAAAAGTCATAAATTGAGATTACACTTTATATAACTCAACTCTCTGGAATTGAATCCCTCCATAATACTAACATTTATATGACGAGATCACGCCTTTTAGATGTTAGTAAATTGTTGTTTTTTAAGAAATTAGTTAATAAAAAATAAAATGATAAAAATGATAATATAAAATAAATAAAATAAAAAGATCATATTTTCCATATATATTTTAAAAAACAAAATAAAAATAACAAACCTTAAATCTTCTTTTCGTTTCCCAAGTTTTACACACCGCATCACCCAACAACACCAAGCAAGTTGTCCGAAGCACCAACATATAGCGGAACCACCAAATATCAGTGTCCTGTCCAAATAGCTGTACAATACAACACTTGTCTCCACCAGCACACCTACAATCCCATCAACTATACCAATACCAAACCAACATCAACCAGAGTGACTGGCAAACACGCTCTAACAGTCAAATTTCAGTAGTGCCTAACAGACCAGTCCTTGGACTCAAAGGTGGAATGCCCATCTTAGGCGTCCCCACACTCCGGTCCGATATTGTGTGAGGGAAGTAAATCACGGTCTGATCCCAGTCAGCTTCTCGGAAAGGCGGCCCAGTGCTCGGTGCACACAAGGAGTCACCACATTGGATAAACTCTCACACTGCCGCTACCGAGACTCGAACCCAAGACTTTGGACTCACTTTCCTTCCCAATGACCAACTGAATACCCGCGCAGCCCTAATGTATTACACCACAATAGTCTTATACTAGCAGGCGGTCTATACACCAAGGAGCTCCAACAACCCATACCATACACAAGTTGCACTACACCTGTCCGCTCCATTTTTGTATAGTGTTTTTAATTATAATTTTTATGCACAATTTTAGTATTATATTTTACTACTTTTAATTTATTTATTATTTTGATTAATTATTTGTTCTTATTTTAGTTATTAATTGATTGCTCTAGTTACTATCTAGGATTAATTTTTATTATTCATAGTTGTTATAGTTATGGGACCACAAAACACACCAATAGGACAATGATAAGAGCTAAATCCACAGTGAATCCAATTGATAAAATTCAATTTGAGATTGTACCTATCAGTAGTACCCAACAGCTTGGATAGTTAAAGGTACATTTATATCACACCATCTAAGTTGAATTTTTGTGAACATCTTACATTCAGTTTTAAAGGAAGGAAACAAAATGTTTTTTAGCTTTCAATTATTCACTCACTTGGCTATTAATCTTAATTTGCTTGACATTGCTAACATTAATATGTATATAGCTTGTGAGATAGAACCTTTGGACAATGCTTGTTTGAGTAAGATGACGTTGATTGAGCAACAAAAGAGGCAATTTCATTTTTTGTCACGTGATTCCCCCCTAAAGAGGTACATTACATCATCGAATTAATAAGAGGATTCAAATATTCCATAACCTCTGTATCTTCTAGCACTATCGATCTGACATGAGTATCATTGTCGGTTGCAGAGGTTGAAACATAAAATTTCTAAACTAGAGGAGAATTAGCGACGCCAAATTCACTTCAAGAATCTCAATTTAATTAGGAGACTTATTTGCAGCTTATTATGTATTAATTCTGGATTTATTTAAAAAATAATCCCTGAAATATTAAAAGAAGTTAGTTTTTGTATAGGAAAAGATGAGGAGAACGATACATACACTCTCTCCGTTATTCTCTTTTATCTTTTTTTCTTTCTTTTCATCTTTCTTCTATCTTTTGTGTTGGAACTACATCAATGTTTGGCTAAATGTAAATTTTCTGATTCCGGAGGAATAAAAATTCTAGTTGTATCATTGTGAAGTTTTGTTCTAAACTTAAATTTTTATTTTAATTCAAGTATTTCTTGTTTTATATTTTTTATTTCATGAGCACTTAATATTGATTAATTTTATAAACTAATTCGATGTTGATTATTCTTTACCTATCGATAAATTTGGTGATCCGTAATTATCATGAATGATTGGCAAAAGTAGCAAATATATTATTTATGAATTTGCACATTTAACTTATAAAAACAAGAAATTAGATTGAATAGTTGTAACTGAGTCAACTATTTAATTATGGTTTTGATCTCTTTCATTAAGCTAATTGCCATTATTTAATTGATATGGAACACTATCATCTCCAATCAATTTATGGTAAATTTTAGTTTGAGTTGTTTGAATAAATCAATTTAGGAAAAAAAAAATTTATTATGACTTTCCTAATAGTTTTCAGAATAACTATTTGAATTGTGAAAATTACTCTTTTAAAATCAAATTAAAGCTACAATTCCATTCGAGCTTGACTGTAGTTTATTTCAGTGTTTTGAAAATCGGACTGAACTGGTCGGTTGGATCTGAGAATCAGTGACCTGGAGCATGAAACGGTTCGATTTAGCCCTTATTTTTTGTGAGTGGTTGACCCGTTCATTTTGCGGTCGAATCGGTAAAAACCGTTGAACCGGTGAAATAGAGAACCGACTGGTTCATTTAAAATACCTTGATTTTGATGATTTCAACTTGAATAAATATTATAATTAGTGATTTTTTTAAATCTTTTTGATGAAATACGACTAGTGAGCTTTGTTATCTTATTTCACTTTGTGTCAATAAACTTAAAAAAATTGTATGTTTTGAAGTTTGAAAGTTTAAATTAAGTTTACAATTAGATAAATAATTAAATAGCATATTTAAAAATTATCTTATATATAATATACATATATAATAAAAATTAATATATTTATTAATCACCGGTTCGATCACGGTTGAATTCCGATTGAACCATTGAACCTTGAATCAATTGGTTCTCCGATTTAGTCACCTGTCTTATTTTTAAAACATTGGTATATTCCATTCGACTCCGTTGTTTGAATTTGAGTTTGAATTCTAATAATAAAGCACAGAAGTTTATTTGGAAACATTCATTCTTATCTCAAATCATGCGCAAATCAAAAGCTGGCAACTTCAGTTTGATCGAAATAGCAGCCGGACGGACCTCCATCGGGTAAAAGGGCACATTTGACTGGTCCTTTAGCGCCCTCTTCCAATGTCATTGTCCCTGTATGCCAGTTCATATCTGTGTTTACGTACCCAGGATGGACACAGTTTATGAGCATGTTAGGATGCTTTTTGGCCAGGATTCTAGTATACGCGTTAAGGGTGGCCTTGGAGACGCTATAAGCTGGCAGCATCAGTGACCACCCGTCTTCTTCAAGTTTATTTTCTTTCATTGCACG
>JAOSBM010000008.1:6362121-6372759 GCA_027568955.1 Erythroxylum tenue
TCTTTGTATGTGAATAGGATTAGGTCATTGTCCATGAGTGGACCGATCGGCCCACATGCCGCTCTAAGCCTGGGCTTAGGCCTATCACAGCCGGCCCAACCAATATGGATTCTATCTTTTATGGGAAAAATATTCCTAAGAAGCTATGCACATCACTCTTGCTACACATTATATCGTATATGAGTGTACAGATTATTACATATTATAAATAATTTATTTAATATGATAATTGCAAATCATTTCGTGAGAAAAACGTATCTTTTACTTTTGGATTAGTAGGTCACCTACCTACCTTAAAGTTGAAGAACTCTTTATAAATGAGACAATGGCCTAACATCTCTAGAAACACATAACCTACTTTTATGATCCTTGGCAAGTGTCTTGATAAATAGAATCCTCGTGACAAATATCATTTAATATTTCATAATTAAGCAATGATACGACATTTTTCTCTTGGCATCTTAATAATTTATAAATAGTTAAAAAATTATTATTGTTATTTCTAGATTCATATTATACCATAATGTTCTTAAAATGATATCCATTACATCATAAATTGGTGCAATATTAGTAGTACATGTAACAAAAGGAATTTTTTTTGAAAAATATTAAAATATAAACTATATTTTTATTATTTTTGAAATTAAATTAATGTCTAATAAATATAATGACAACATCACATAAACTAAATTGATAGAATAATTACTAAAAATTAACAAAACTTAATTTTTTAAAAATTTATGGTACGTACTAATAATTTTAAAAATATTAACATGCGACAAAATATTTTTAATAATAGTAGAAATTTACTTATAATGCTTTTTTAAAAAAAGTGTTATTAAAAATTTGGTAGATCAAAAATTCTACGTGGGATAGTATGTAAGGTTGTAAGTATTAAAAGCTCTCCCCCTTTTCAAAACCTTTATCATATGAGCAAAAATTGTATGCAAAGTGTTTTTCAAAACAGGCTTTAGGCATTGATGAGAGGAAGAACAATGATTTTGGAACTTGTATAGAAGTATTGTTCTAGTTTTTTTTGTTTGAAATCATTGATGAGAAAGGTAGAAACAAAACTAACCGAAACCAACAGGCTTACCCTATACACTCGGATCTTACGAGCCTTTCACCATCAATATCTGAACATGCAGAAATATCTGAAATTAAAATGGAATCTAAACAAGAAGAACTAACACTCTAATGTTGAAGGTTTGCATGTAATAAGACTATCCATGCAAGTGAGTGAACCGCCTTATTGACAATCCTACGCGTCCAATGGAAGGACAAGTGAGGAAAATGCCGCTTGAGTGAGAGACAATCAAAGGCTAAAATTTCAATCTCAAAACTGTTCGAAGATGGGGCTAAAATAACTTTGACAGTCGTCAAACAATCAGATTCTACAATGACATGATCGATTTGTTTGTCTTTTAACCAAGATAGAGCTTCCTTTATCGACATAAGCTCAGCGAGGATTGGATCAAGCAGAAACGCGAGGATTGTTCTAGTTAAATATCAAAATTTATAGTATTCTTGTATAGCTTGCATAAGATACAAACATCAAGTTATAGGCAAAAACATCAAATTCTAGTCAAACACAATCTTCATTAAAGTTGTAAATTTATGACGCCATTTTGTTGACCTACAAAAGGTAATTTATTTAATAAACACAACAAATGTCAATTATAAATCTTAAGACCATATAAACAAAAGGTCAATGTCTTAAAAATGGGAGCAGAAGTTAAACCGATAATATAAAAGATTTAAGGTTAAAAAAATTCAACTGATATTAGACAGCTATAAAATTAACTAAATATTGAATAAATTTTAAAAATTTTGAAATATAATTATTTTTGTTATCGAAAAATTTGAAATTGAATTGAAAAATTAGCCAATTACTAATTTAATTTTCTTATCATTACAAAAAGTAGTACTCTACAAGTTTTAGATTGACAGAAACACATAATTTTAACATTCCCAAATTTTTGAAATATGATCGTATTTTTTTACTGAAAAATTTGAAATTTAATTAAAAATTATATAAAAAATTTATTTTAGTTTATAAAAATTTATTAATTTATAAAAATTAGTTGATCAATATAAAAATTGATGAATTTTTAGTAACAAAATTTATTAAAATAAATGTAATTAAAAAATTAAATTAAACTAAAAATTTAAATGATTTAAAATTTTTATTATTTCTAATTTAATTTTCTTGTCTTTAAAAATAATTTTAACATTCTCAAAATTTTAATAATTGGGATATTCATGTAGAGAGAGACAGAGTGTTGCCTGAGTTAGAGAGATAAATTGTAGTAAAAATTACATAAATCCTTAGCCTCACACTCGCTACTTTACATCTCTAACCCTACGCCTCATATCTGTTCGTTCTCTAACACTCTCCTCTGCGACCACTACCCGTCGTTTGCTTTTCTTCTCTTCAAGGTTCGTGATTGTAAATACATTCTCAATAGCTACTTTACTCTAGTTTCATGGATATTTCTCATTCATTTTATCAAAGGATTGAACCTTTTCCTCTGACTTGTCCATTTATTAGGCGTGTAGTCCTCTTTTTGGATTGAATGGCCTGGTTTATGCGTGTGATTGAATTAGATTTTCTTATATTTATTTTCTTTTTTCTTTCGTTCATTTTGAGATTCTCGCTTCATTTCGTGATTTGGCTACGTAGATTCGTCACTAGCTCGCTTGATGCAAGTTGTGGAATCTGGATTTATTTCATGAGGGTGTATTTCTCTTGTAGATCTGGGAAATGGGTATTTTTACCAAATGTTGAGCTTACTGATCTTGGATATTGAACAGTGTAGAAGTGTTCGTATGTCAAAGTAGAGCAATCTGGTTTATTCGGAATTATGATTCTTTGAATTCAGATCATTTCCATTTTCTGATTCCAGTGGTTCGCCCAGGCTCCAGTTTACTCTTTTTGAAACATGTAAAAATTGGAGGACGTGTTGCCAATTTAGCACACGTGCTAATTTAAGCTAAGCTAGAAAACTTTTTAGGCTTGGGCTTGGCCTGTATGCAATTTTCTGTGTACTTACGATAAGAATACTTGATCCACTAGGGCTCTTGGTCTCTGCGAGCCAGGCAAGCACTCGCAGTTCGTTCCTCTGGAGACGACGATGGTGGTGAGGCTACGGTTGTCGAGATTGGGATGCAGAAACAAGCCTTTTTACAGAGTCATGGCCGCTGATAGCAGGTCCCCGAGAGACGGAAAACATCTTGAAGTGCTCGGTTACTACAATCCTTTGCCCGGTAGCGTTTCTTTCTTGGTGATTCAATTCATTGTTGTTTAAACTGCTGTTGTTTTTCGCTCTACTGATTCAAAACTTTTTTATGATTTTGATAGGTCAAGATGGTGGGAAGAGAATGGGCCTGAATTTCGAGAGGGTGAAGTAAGTATCTTCTTTATGCGTCTGATTTCTGGATTTCTAGGTCTAAGTTAATTTATGATCACATCATAGAGCTTATTCATCTTATAGTATTGACTCGATTTAGGCGGAATTTCCATGGCATGTGGTTGTTTAAAACTCAAGACATACAAGTAGATGAAAGTTGCTTTGAATCCCTTGTAGTAAATGGATTAAACTTACACTTGTAACATTCTGATTTGTAATGAGAGCCAAGCAAAGGTACAGGACCTGTTATGGTGTAACTGTCACAGAAGATGGGTCAGTCATGAACATGTTGACACTTTGTGATCGTAGGCTATTTGGCTTCATTCTTCATAACTTTTAGGTCCTTATTTTTATAATTTTATCTTTTAGCAAAGTATGAAAATACCGAAAAGTACCGATTTAATTACTCCCTTGCCAAAAAAAAATTGAAGGGGAAGCAATTTTGGTATGGATTGCATAGAACATTCACCGTTGGTATTTGCAATACGACTAACTGTGGGAAGAGGGTTGCAAGTTTTGCTTGTGCTGCTGTTAACTTCTTTATGGTCTATAGGTACTGGCTGTCCGTTGGTGCTCAACCCTCAGAGCCTGTCCAACGCATTCTTTTCAGAGCAGGATTACTACCTCCACCGCCGATGGTGGCAATGGGACGGAAAGGTGGACCACGTGACACACGTCCAGTTGATCCAATGACTGGAAGAATCTTGAATCAAGAGAAGCCACTTAGTGATGCTCAATCAAATGATGGCGATCAATAAAAATAAAACTTGAGCAGCCACTCCTTGAAGCTTTCATCCCTTATACGAAAAGAAGGAAGGAGAGTCCTTTTACCCTTGGCCCTTTGAATGAGAGACAGGAAAAAGGAGGAGGAGGAGTTATAGGGTAGGTTTTATTGTCTTCTGTTGTGTTTGCTGAAAACAGAATACTAAGGATAATAACTCCCTGTAATCCTGTTAGTGCCAGGTCCAATCTTATATTAACATTAAGTCTGATCTTCACTTCAGATAGGATTTCACTGTCTTCTTTCCTGTATCGTTGTCTAAACGTGGGTGGACCATGGTTGTTGATAATTCATTTCGATTGCTCGAGAACAATTAAGGGAGTCCTTCTTAGATATCAGCCGCTCCAGAAAGTAAAAGGCTTGCATATATGCCACCCCATATATTGTTTGTCATATAATGGATTTCCTTTCCGTCGATACTCCTTCAGATTTGAACTCCAATGTGTGGAGACACATAGCATATACATAGATACCAAGTAGTTTACATAGCATATACGTTATATATGTAGCATATGCAAGGAATTGGGTGAATAGGATTTCTCTTGGCAGAATCGTGAGTTTGAAATAAGACAGAGCTTTTGCTTGAACGTTGGTGCACCATGCCGAACCATAACAGAAGTGAAGGTCTATCATGAGAAATAAGAGCATGCTGGGAAACCAAGGATATTGCCTGTGAGCTAGGAGCTCTTGTTCTAGAAATTAATGTACGATGTAGCATCTTAGAACAAGCAGGCAAATCATCCTTGGCTTACAAACAGGATCCTAATTCTCATGCTAGTCCTCTCTTCCTTTCAGTCCAATTCATACTTTAAATTAATGGGTTTTAACTCCTCGTCTAGTTCTCTTTTTATACTACTTTGTGTTGAAGAATATGAATCACAATCTATGGACTCCTGTCCATTTATGTTTTGTCAACGATATGTCTATTCTAGATGGCAATAATGGAGCATATCTTCCCTCTTTTTAGAATTGAAAGGAAGCACGTGAAGGCTTTATTATATGGACCACAAACGGAATAATAACTAGTTAGACGTAATTAGTAGTCAATATGCATAAGTTACAAAATCAAATCCAGTAGAAAGCTACTACAAGAACTCAATTGATCAAAATTTTACCACGCAAAATTAAGACAATTCGATTCTTCTGTTTGGTTAGTCTCATCTCGAATGCAGGTTTTTGGTTTCATGATCAATTGGATTCTACTATTTCGATAGTCCCCTCTCGAACGCAATTGTTCTGATCATTCCCTTCATCGTCCTCATCGGGTTTCGCTGCATGGTTCTTCTTCATTCTCTTGGAGCATTTACGTCTTCGACTTCTTCTTTTGTTGGCGTAGAACGCCATATCAGCAAGCACTTTCCCACACGTATTGCAACACCTGCATACGGTTGATAGTTGAAATAAAATTAGACAAGTTCTTATAAAACTAAGAGGATGACGGTTGTGTAACGGTTACTCACAAGAAAATATCCAAAACAGCTTCCTTGGTAAATCGGCCGCAGTGACTGCACCAAATCATTGTGATTATCTGCTGCTACTGCTACTCCGTCTCTGGAGGTTTCGTCTATTTAGTTCTGTGATTTATATGTATGGAACGGTTGTGCTCCATTCCTTGAACAGCAAGGAAATCTGCCCCCTGTTTGAATTCCTTGTTCGCCACTGCTTAATAGTTAATTAGATTTATAGGATGGATTAGTCCTATTACAAACTGATTTCCAAACATACCCTTACCCACTAGCAGACGAGGCAATGCTTCGGTGGTCCCTTCCCTTCCCTTGCTTTATTCGACGTTACTGTCTTTTTTTTTATTCTGTTTTTGTGAACATCGTCTTCACTCAAAACGACCAAGCATAGATCTGACGTGGACTGTCGGTCGTCTCGTTTATAAACCCCGTCTCTCTACACTGTTCCATAGCTTATACCCAGACCTTTGAGCAAAATGAAACACCCTGGAGGAACCATGATATCGGCCGACGAGGCTCTGCAGATTGTTCTAAGAGTGGCTCAGCGCCTTCCGCCAGTTGCATTGCCTCTTCACGATGCTCTCGGCAAGGTCCTGGCTGAGGATATTCTTGCTTCCGACCCTTCCCCTCCTTACCCAGCATCTATTAAGGTTTGAAATTTTTTTTATAAATTATATATTCATTTTCTTTTGTTCTTTCTTTTTCTCGTTTGTTTCAGTTTTTCCTTTTTGTGAGCTTTTTTTTCTGTTAATTAAATGGTTCATTTTTGGGGTGAAATTCAGGATGGTTACGCAGTAGTTGCTTCGGATGGACCTGGAGAGTATCCGGTGATTACAGAATCGAGGGCTGGAAACGATGGAGTTGGTGTCACTGTCACTCCTGGGACCGTTGCCTATGTTACTACTGGAGGTTCTTCTTTTGTTTTTCTTCAAGTTTTAGTTTTTTCTTTCCATATTTATATATATAGATAATTGTGCGTGAATGCGGTTCTTCTACTGTATCATGTAATCTGTATAGGTTGAATTATTGAGGGAGACACTGTTAGTTGGCAACTTGATGTAGGTTCTTAGGTTTTTGGATACTTTTACTGTGAGGTAGTTAAATTCTATTTGTATATGTAGCTGAAATATTGTCCGTGTGAGGTTTGTTTATCTTCACTAAATCACATTTCTAGTCTTTCTTACACTTAGATTTTGTTGCCATGTCATGTTATGTACTCTGCAAGTTGTTTCCCAATTCATGAGCATGATTCTGAAGGCATCGTTTTGTATTATTGTTTATTCTGCGATGGTACACAAATTAAAAAGTTGTAACCTTTCCACTCCAAGTGGCCAAACATTTCTTGCCATGAGTTTAAATGCATCTCTCTCTCTCTCTTGTAAATAGTGAAGTTTTGTTAGTGAATGTATAGAATGACTGGTATTTACCATTTGTTATGCTTTGAACGTTCTTGTAATCCCTTTCTCCTTTTGATATTTTGCAGGACCAATACCTGATGGTACTGATGCTGTTGTTCAGGTTGAGGATACTGAAAAAATTGATGATTCTTCAGTTGAAACAAAGCGAGTGAGAATTTTGGTACAAACTAACAAAGGTGTTGATATTCGTCCAGTGGTACTAGTTCCCCTTTTTTTAATTTCTTTCTCACCCAAATACATCATTTTATGCAGTTAAATATTTGGAATAAAATTCTTGTTCAATGTAATCAGTATGCTCTAGGTTACACTTATTGATTTTTGATCTGTTTCTCATAAGAGGAAACTCCTAATGGAACTGGAATTAGCGATGCCTGCCTCATCCTCAATTGCTAATCTTGTGAGAATGCATGATAGCCAATGAACCATCCTTATCTTTTCCAAAAATATATTTGTCTGTTTTATTCCATTTGAATCTCTCTCAGGAGAAACAGTTATGATTAATTCCATGTGTGTTTGTGTTTAGTTTGGAGAGGAAACATAAATATGTGCACCTTTTGGGTTGCTAAGTGGACTAAACATTAGCTCACCCTGGTATTTAAAAATTAATGGAAAAATGCGAACATTTTATTGATGAAAAAATGTCAAAGATTAGAGTTTCTAGATTTGATTTTAATAAACAGGAAAAAGTTTATAGGTATCGGTGAAATTGCTTATGGATTGTTTTCAGATTACTTGGTAAAAATCTATACATCAGCAACGAGTTGTTCAGTGATCACTATAGTGGGGCTTACCTCATACCTTATATGTTCATTCTTCAGCTACAATTTGCTAATTTTGGAACTTATATTCTTTTAATATAAGGTTAAAGTACAGAAGGCAGTACACTTTTTGAGATGTGATCATATTGCATTGTGCAGTGGTTTTAATGTTTACCTTATCTATATCCAAGTCTCTACTTGCTCCTTTTTTTTGTCAAACTCCAATTTTATATTGTCTTATTCTGTATGGTTCAAGTATCTTCTTGTCAGGGATTTGACATCAAAAAAGGTGCCATAGTATTAAAATGTGGTGAGAGACTCGGTGCTTCTGAAATTGGTCTACTTGCTACTGTTGGTGTAACTATGGTGAAGGTATAATTTTGAGTTTCAATTCTGTTCTTATATTTAACGAGATAACTGATTAAGATTAATGTATTTCAGGTATATCGTATGCCTACAATTGCTGTGCTTTCCACAGGGGATGAGCTTGTGGAGCCAACTACCAGTTTTCTAGGTTGTGGCCAGGTATCTTATCTCTAAAGAAAGTTTAACTTGCATAGTTGAGTTGCTTTCCTACTTGGAGAATACAAATTCTTTGACAATGGTGAAATATGAACATTAGGCTCTCATGTAAGTTGGTTTGTTCAAATAAATAGGACAGACGACTATTTGAGTAATTTTTATAGTGGCTGCCTTGTTGCACCAAAATTCGATATATTTATCTCTCTGAAAGTCTATCACTATGTTTAACATTATTGGTTTCTGGGCATTTCTTCCATTCATGAACAACTACTGGGGTAAGTTGACTAGAGCTTTGATGTTTGCCACCCCACTTATTGGCTGTAGACATTCTCTTCACCCAGGTTGTTAATGATGTTTGTACAGAATTGGAATCATTTGATTTTGAAGATTAGCTGATTAAGCTATTGTGCAGATTAGGGACTCCAATCGTGCTATGTTACTGGCTGCTGCAACACAGCAGCAGTGTAAGGTTCTTGACCTTGGGATTGCACGAGATGAGAAAGATGAACTTGAGAGGGTTCTAGATAAAGCCTTTTCTGCTGAGATAGATATTCTACTAACTTCTGGAGGTGTTTCAATGGGGGACAAGGATTTTGTTGAGCCTTTACTTGAGAAGAGAGGAACTCTGCACTTCAACAAGGTTGACCTATGTCCATTTGTTCTCTTTCCATGAAAAGAAAAAAATATTGAAGCAGTTTTATATGTTTATTGATTTAACTCTGTATTTTACTTTAATTGCTTGAGATTCATTTCGCAAATTGTAACAATTTCTTGCTAATCTTAAGCAATCAATTTAGTTTATCTTATCTCAAAATCCATTTCCTCCTCAGATTTGCATGAAACCTGGTAAACCTTTGACATTTGTGGAAATCACTTCCCAAACAGCAGAGAATATTCGATCGGAAAAAATTCTTGCATTTGGATTACCTGGAAATCCTGTCAGTTGTCTCGTCGGTTTTCACATCTTTGTAGTCCCTGCTATCCGCATTCTTGCTGGATGGAAAAATCCACATCCTTTGAGGTTGAGCTCTAGACGACTTTCTCCATTCTCATACATACAATGAGTAGTTCATGAATTTTTATAGTTAAATTTGACATTGCAGATCTATATGCTGGTCATCTTACTCTTAACTTGTTGTGCTTTTTTGCAGAGTGCAGGTTCGCCTTCACGAAGCCCTAAAGACAGATCCTATCCGGCTAGAGTATCATCGTGCAATTATTAGATGGAATGTCAATGACGGATCTGGCAGTCCTGGGTAAGTTGTTTTATCAATGTCTGGTTGTTCATGATGGTTTGCATTAGTTGGATTCTATTGAAGCTTGATTAGCCTACCCTATTTGTGTTGCATACTTTCAAGTAACTTGTGGATTTTAAGTTATCATTTTTTGTGGAGATCAGTTTTGTTGCCGAAAGCACGGGTAATCAGATCAGCAGCCGACTTTTAAGCATGAAATCAGCAAATGCTTTGTTAGAGTTACCAGCAACAGGGAGTGTAATTCCAGCTGGTACTTCTGTTACAGCCATTGTGATTGCTGATTTAGGCTCAACTGACGCTATCGAGAGCAGTTTATTAGAATCTGCTGCCTCACAACACAGGGATTCAAGTAGAAAACTGTCCACCAATGATTCACAGCATGGTGATTTTAGAGTAGCTATTCTCACGGTGAGTGATACAGTTGCGTTAGGAGGTGGGCCTGATCGAAGGTATGTTGCTTCATAATGCATTTCTGTTCTTCAACATGATTATTTTTTGAACTTGCTGATCAATTTATGGACTAACCTTAGAATCCTAGTAGAAGCAGCTTAGTATATTACTGTTGTTAGAATCTTTTATGATGTATGTTATGGTTTGTTACATCCTTAAGATGTGCAATTCCATGGGTGAATTAGTCTGCTCTGAGTATCTACCAGAAGGGTTGGCAACCCCAACTCGGCTCAAAGTCAACGAGCCAAGCCCAAGTTTGCTAAGCTTCAGCTTGGGCTCGAAACCCCTCCCCCAAAACGATGTCGTTTGTGTTTAACTCGCAAATGATGTCATTTTGGTCTGTAGGTTAAGAAACTTGAGACCAAAATGACATCATTTTGGTCAGCTACGTCAAACAATGTCATTTTGGGGCAACCTAGGCCGTAGGCAATGAGCATCCGCTGGCCCAGTCCGGCCCTCCTATTTCCATACCTATCTATTCTATCTAGGGATGGCAACGGGGCGGGTATGGGGCGGGTATGCCATCCCCCGTACCCGCCCCATTAACCCCCCCCACCCCCATACCCGCCCTCATCCCCAT
>JAOSBM010000008.1:6426901-6444744 GCA_027568955.1 Erythroxylum tenue
GCCTCCAAGTGAATGAATATCTACCCTACGGTCACCTGTTATTGTACTTCTTTACAAACCAAGGAATAAGCTTATTCCAATACCGACAAGGGAGATCATATCCAGTCTCACGATCATTATGGAAGTCGACTCGCTCGAGGTTATTAACATCCTTTCCTCTTCCAGCCCAGTTCTAGCTAATGATATTCTTTTGGTGGCAGGTACTCGAAAATTTCTACATCGCGACTGAGAGGTTCAATTACAGCACGTATATTGGGAAAGGAACCAGAGTGCAGATCAGATGACCACTCTTGTAGCCTTTCTAAGCCTAAGGCTGCACATTTTCCAAGATGCCCCCGGCAACCGTTTGGGACGAGATCAACAAGGCGCTTTGTCCCGGAGGATCCTGCGTTAGCTAGGGTGCTTGGTCTTGTTTTGTTTTGATTGTCTTGTTGGTATTCCTTTTCAGCTTAAAAAAAAAAGATTGAAAACTCAAATCTTCCTGAATCTCTTGGACATATGGTATTGACTGTTAGAAACTTTGAATCATGTGTTTGATACCCTTTGATCTTCTTCATCCACTCTCTGTTGATATAACTAGATCATCCATTCCTTCAACTCCTGGATACTCTTTCATGTCTCAGCTCCAATTCTTGTAGTTGTGCTTTTATGTTTTCTTCCAGCAATCTCATATTTTAAGATCTTGCTCCTTCCTTCATTTCAATTCCTTACCTCTGAGAAGCAATACTCTAATACCAAATTATAGTAACAATTTGTGGAAATGGCTAAACGTGATTAGAGTTAATAAATTAGGAACATTTAGATGAGAGATTATAGATTAGAGAGAGAGAGAAGCTAAGCTCGATACAATGTTATACAACTGACTACACTAATGGTACGGATAAAAACAATGGGGTTGAGATACATCAGGTTCATGCTGCAAATCAATAATTTCTCACAAGCAGATGATGTAACACTGACTTTTTTCTGATGAGAAGCATTGAGCTCGTCTTCCATTTATCAGGGCATTGATTGATACTTCTATGTATATTATCTCATTGTTCTTCCCTTTTTAAATGTAGAGAAGGCATCAGCAAATATACCAATTACAAACAGAAAACAAAATATGCTCCAGAGGACAAAAATCCAAAACAAATAAAGCCAGGAAAAAATTGTGAAACCTTTACAACCTGTACAAAATTCCACATTGGATTGCTGCTATTGCAGCATATTTTAGGAAAATTTCCATCTGCTCTGATGCCTCTGTGCCTCTGGGCAACATTTTGCCTGCATCTTTGTACAAGACTACTTCTTTGAGTATGTAAGATATGGGTCTTGTGCAATGGTTAAAACATCTGGTCTCTCTGCTTGGTTATAAGTCAGACAACGACGAATCAATTCCTGCAATCCAGCATAGGCATGCATTAATTCACCGTCTATTGACGACAACATAAATTCATTCTTATCAGAACCTTGAGATGTAACTGGAAACTGAACAACATAAAGGTGAAAAAACCGTATATTGAAAAAGCTAACATTAAAAGGGACATGACTCTTCAGATTCCTTCTGTTAACCTTTCAATTAAGTGTGTTCAACAGATATTATTTGCTGTTGAACCTAGCTGAGCTTAAGACAGGAACTGTTAACCATGGCTAAGCAATTCTACTGAACCTTAACTTCCCAAAAAAAAACCTGCTGAACCTCAGAATTTTGAGAATAACAAGAAGAATATAGAACTTAGTTCCATGGCAACCTAAACAACTACAGAGCTAATACTTGTAAATATTGATAAACCAAAGAGTATTTTAATCAGACTCACCTTTGCCTCACCAGAAACAGTAGGCTTTGAAGGAAATTCTACCCTACGAGCTTTGATAATTGTATCTTCACGTAATATCCTTTCTTGTGTTTGGTCATGACCAAAAGGACGTCTGCCGAATAGCATTTGGTAAAACAAAACTCCTGCTGACCATACATCAACCTGTACCCAAAAGTAGAAAAAGGAAAAGAGCAAAGAAATGCATTTAATTGGATAGAAAATTCTACTCAATAAGGTGGCTTTTGCCAGAATTAGGAGTTCTGAGGAAAGACAACCACTCAATGAAAAGGCTTTAACCAAAGCAGAAAGTAAGAGAATCTCATTCGAGGAAAGCATTTATTTTGACATGTTCAATAACATTAATTGAGATCCTTGGATTACTGACCTTTGATGATATCAAAGGGGTCCTACTGAGCTCAAAGCATTCCGGTGGCAAGTACCTAAATTTTCAAAAAGAGGAAAAAGTACTAATCAGCTGACCTACCATATGCCAAACCAAGTAATACAAGCTACTGCAAGATATAGAACAAAAGCTAAATCATATAATAGATGAAAATCTTTATACTGATTCCCATCATAGAAAAAATCGTCTAATTCCAAGTTAATTCTGAGTTCCAAGCACACATATATAGCACAAACTAAGAATAAAACTGAAGTTAAAATACGAGAGACAGATCATTAATTCAGTACCTCTGTCTAAGAATTTTATGCAATCTCAAGCCAAATTTAGAGCTATTTTATTACAAGGGATTAGTCTTATTTTCTATGTTTCCCTTTATTCGATACTTTATTTCAGTCTTATGTCTAGGTTTGGCATACAATTGACAAGTGAGAACTTAAGCCTCTTCAATGCCTTTCCTAAGCCTTTCCTTTTTACTTCTGTTTCTCCTTCTCTCCCTCTTTATCTTCCCTATGTCCCATCAATAACGCACCAATATTGAGAAACATAACTTTCAGACATCAATTCTCCATGATAACTATATATAGACACAGCATTCACCGGTGCTCCATTCACACAGATTGTAGATAGTATTGACTCTCATGCTCATAAATTATTGTCCCTATTACTAACAAATTCGCATTCAACTGTTTTATCTTTCCCAGGTCTATATGAATCTATGAACTTGTATTTACAACTCATCTCATATGAAACTATAGCATGGCTCACCAATATGTTCCTGCACCCTGGGAAGTAAGTTCCATCCCCTGAGACCCAACATCATCCTCCACTATCTTACTAAGACCAAAATCAGTAACTTTTGCTACACCAAACTCATCGAACAGAACATTCCCAGGCTTCAAATCATAATGGATAATCTTCTGTGCTCTCTTATTCAAGTATATAAGGCCTTGAAATATCTGGACAATAATGATCCTAGCTTCCCTCTCTGGTAAAATGGGTGTGGCTTTGAGAACAGCATCAAGATCTTTACCTGAAAGAAAAAGTGTGATTCAAGACAAAAGATCTTAGTAAGCATAGGATGTACTTGTTCCTTTTCAGAAAAGAGCAAGTCTAAAAATCTAAATTAGAAGATGGATAACACGTTCAAAAATAAGCCTCATACCACTGCAGTACTCTAAGACGGTGCCGAAGGTATTATGATCAATCTCAAAAGTGTCCCAGAGCCGAACAATGTTGTTATGCACCAAGGTTTTATGAATATTGTATTCACGTATTGCATGCCTTATGTAACTTTGCTTCTTATCCTCGCTCCACTGAGCATTAAGACCATGAAGTTTGCATGCAACATATCTATGCTCAACCAGATCATAAGCCTGCTGAAAATTTCTACTTCAAAACATTGACAATGGTATTTTCTGAAAGTATCGATTAAAAGAGTAATGTATTTTTGTACCGGAACTAAAAGTCGAGCAAGTAGGGAATGAAAGAATCATGGAAGATAATGAATCTCCAAAGTTCTGACCTTGTAAACCTCACTGAACCCTCCTTTACCAAGAAGATTTAGAAGGGCATATCGATGATTCAAAATCTGGAAATTGTTAAAACGAGAGCCATCTTCATCTCGTATTCGCTTCATTTCTCGTATAAGTCGTCCCTTTTCCAGTTCATAGCGATCTCTTTCACGCAATATAACATCCTCCTCCTAAGTAGAATCAGAGAATCAACAAACAAGTATGCAGGTGTATCAGAATAAATGTCATTTCTGTGATCTTTATGAAAATGGATACATCAGGAACCTACACGCTTGATGCTTGTCAAACGAGATTTGAATATCTCATCTTGAATGAGAAAATCTTCTTCTTGTGTGCCTAATTCTGCATCTGCCCCATCACTCTTATCTTCATAGCAGCAGAAACTGGCTGTTAGTTCTTATGGTGTTTCTCAAAACCTCAAAAAACAAGAGGTCTATGCTCACCAAAAGATGTAATATGAGAGGTAGCATGCTTCAAGCATGACTAATGCACTCATATTTTGGAGTTAAAAAAGGATCATTCACTGAAGACCATGAAAATGAGCAACTAATAGGAAATTTTGAAAAACTTCCAAAGAAGCAGATCAAGAAGACCATGACATAAGTGCTGATAAGAATTATAATTCCAATTATCATCTTAAACTCTTCTATTCTCCTTCACGTTGATTTGTCCAAAAGTTTAAGATGATGAACATGGGTCTGGCTATAAGAAAAGATATAAGCAGTTTCTAGGTGTTAAAGCATTACCAGATTGTCGTTTCTTCAGTGATTTTCGTTGCCGCTCAACAGCCTCCTTTGTTTCCAGTAATTGCCTCTACAAAATCAGATCATACTTACAACCTTACAACCCTAATAATATGTGTCCCATCAACAAAAGAAAAAACATAGTGCTTTTCAACATTTAGAGAAGCAATACATACAATCTGACAAAAATGTGCAAAACGCCAGTTCACCAGTAGAAATTTTGAAAAGGAGAGAGAACATACAAGATGAGAATTTAGATCCTTCAGGACTTGCCCATCCTCCCATGTCTCAGAGATGACAGTTCCGGCTCTGTGAACGAAATATCAACATATGACAAATAATGTCACAAAATGCTGAAGTATAACCAATTACAATACGAAAGGATTAATGAGGAAGAAATCAATCCTGAAACATCAAATGAAGGCCCTTCTAGGTCTAGTATGCTTTAACTTGAATCATGTTTTGATGATGATGTCATTTTATGGTTTTTAAGCATGTCATATCATTGCATCAAGCAACTTAAGAATTCCTACAAGCTATTGGGTGACCATCAAGATATTTCAAGCAACAGCAAGAGAGTGGGAATGCTACTCAAATCCAAAAGAAATGCTTTGCATATTTCTACAAACTCCAACAACTCTCAACACCAATTGACCATGTTGCTGTTTGCCTTTTAAATGCTCTCATTACTTGAATAAATCCTTTTCTTTTTTTGTACATTAATCATGCAGCAAACAATGGAGCAACAGTGGTCCAAATCTTGGAACACCACTTAGCCAAAAAAGGAAAAAGAAAAAGTATGCTGAAGTACCTTATCACACCCACATTTCCAAGTCTTAAAGAGTCCTGGCGTACTTTCATCCTAGCTTCTTGTCTCTCTGCTTTTGAAACAGATATTAGCAGATCAGATATTATTTTTGTTCTCTGCATCCATAAGGTAATTAATGTTAGAAATGGTCCCAAACATGTGTTTATAAAATTAAATTAAGTGATCCTGTATTTCCGAGGATGAGATAGCACACCAAACAACCAACTGTTTTCAATCCAAATTAAGTGTGCATACAAAACCATGAAATCCTGATCCAATTTGAGACTAAGGAGAACACTTCAAGACCAATAACAGAAATCAGTGTATCCAAGTAGAAATCCTACTAACTGACTTGTCCAAAACGGGGGAGATGCAAATCTAGAATGGTTCTCCATAGTGTCAATAGCATGTTGTTCAGGCAGACCCAATAGTTAATAGATTAGCAAACATTAAGCAACTACAAATATCAACTTTTTACTGAGCAATTCCTAGATCACAGACTATTAGTATGTTACATACGTATCCTACTGGTTTTCTCATAAAACTAAGTCTCCAGAAGAGTAATTCTTATACCATTACAAGGACATTCGGCAATCCTTGCTATAGCATTTAGGCTGGCAAAAGACAGCATTCCAGGATCATTATGGTTCTTTTAGGCCAAATATTGTAAAATAAATAAAAATCAGAAAATCTTACAACTTGTTCTATCAATCCTAGAAATCATTTCGGAAGTATTTAAGAGATCAAGAATCTCAGAAGATACTAATAAATAATTAGTCCACTTGTCAAGTTTGCCACCTTGTTTACAAGGCAACAGGTTAGATGTAAGATTCACAACCTATAAGATTAAATTCATTCATCACAAAGAATACTAGTATATAGATACAACTCTCAATATTACATAAAAAACTTAAGGCAAGCTTGATGAGGAAGTAAAAAGGATATCAATGCAAGTTACTAAATCCTTTAAATAAAACTCATGTAAGAAAATGAAGAGTCTTCCATGAACACACCTTTGGCTTCATTTGCTGCTCAAAATCTTTAAGTTCCTTTAATTCCTGAGGAGAAAAACATGAGGAAGTAGAAACTTTATAAGATGAACATGCTTAATGGACATCCAGAATCAATAACGTAATGAGAACAGTATACCTTTTCCAACTGCCGATACATATCGAGATTGTCAGATGCCTCTTGACGAGATTTACGTACGTCCTCCTCCAATGCTGCAACTTTTGCACGTAGTGATGGGAGGTCCTCCTAATTCAAGATGACAAAAAGGTAGCATTACAACTTCAAAATGTCAATCCCATGCTATAATCAAAGGAAGCCAGAAGAAGCCCTTCAACCACTCAAAAGCCTTACAAGTCAAAAGAAAGATTTTTTCCTAACAGGTAAAAGAATTTTAAGAAATAAAATCAGTGAATTGCTACCTCCACTGAAGTCCGACCGTTACTCCAAATTTGCTCTTTGGGCTTACTCTCCTGCAAGAAAAATACAAAGGGTCGTTATAAGGCATTTCCTGTCAATGCGAGTCCTAACTTCCTCACTAGTGATCTACAAATAATGGCAGCATGATATAGCAAAACTCTTTACTTTATATTTGAGAGCCTCCACTTATGCTTTATAACATAGAAACTATTTATGTTTCTAAAAGCCAACAGTGATTAAATTGAGAAAAAATTTATAGTGAATCCTTTAAAAAAACCTTGAGTGGACCCTACATGGCATTTTTCAGCTACAGCTTGTTCCTCATAACACTAACAAACTAGAGGCAACTAAGTTCCAAGTTTTTATTCACATACTCGTGATCCAAATTTAAATATAAGACGAAACTTCAATAACTTTCAGAATCTTTACACGGGATATGATTGCAAATTTATAAGCAACATGAATAATGCATGTATAGAAATATTGATATTTGAGTGAGTGTGATTACGATTGAGTCTTCCTTGGTGAAGTAGTGGTCTAACCCCTTTGTACACAATCTAGTTTCTACACACTATAATTTGGGGTTTAGTAGTATAAATTCTCTGTTTCCTTCCACACAGTTATGCATGAAGTAAAGACCTCTTGAATGCCTTTCAGACTTGAGTCTAACCCCTTTGTACTTCATAATCTTATTTCTACACACTATACTTTGGGGTTCAGTTAGTAATACAAATTCTCTGTTTCATTCTACACAATTATGCAAGCAGTCAAGACCTCTTGAAATGCCCTTCAGACTTGGGTCTAACCCCTTTCTACTTTATAATTTAGTTTCTACACACTATACTTCGGGGTTTAGTTAGTAATATAAATTCTTTGCTTCCTTCTACACAATTATGCATTTAGTAAAGACCTCTTGAATGCCCTTCAGACTTGAGTCTAACCCCTTTCTACTTCATAATCTACTTTCTACACGCTATACTTTAGGGTTTAGCTAGGAATACAAATTCTCTGTTTCCTTCTACACAGTTATGCAAGTAGTAAAGGCCTCTTGAATGCCTTTCGGACTTGAGACTCAATACCACCAAACTCCACATAAAGGCAAAATTACATGAGCCTGACAAAATTTTCCCACTAAGAACCTCATTTTCCTTACAGATTTCAAGGAAAATGATTCAAAGTTTCCTGACCGACATGGAAATCAATCTCCTAATGTGTTATGCATGCAGATGGCAGGACTCTCTCTCTCTCCAATGCAACAGCACATCCAAACATAACAGCATGCAGGAATTGTTAATAACATCATTAACTAATCATTGTTCCCCAAAGCCAAGTACATCTTATGAGCTATATAGCATTAGCCTTTGACCCCAATATACATTAAAGAATTTTAAATCATAGTATCAGGTCAGGCTTTTGCCATGCAGGTCATATTTCATCTTAACAAAATTCAATTTTTTGCCATATCATTAGCTGTTTCCATTTGCTTTCGGTGTTTACCACAAATAAAACCATCAACATGATTGACTTAGAGGCATTTCAGCAAAATGGGATCTCCAAGTCAGTGATGGTAAGTTTAGAAGAAGGCCAACCTAGTGATTTTCAAGTTTAAATTATACAGAGCCCTGAACTGGGCTTCAGGCCATGCTATTACATCTGGATATCTCTTTTTCATACATATATATAATATGCTGGACTGCAATAGAATTTTCATATGTGTATCAGAAGTATGAATCTTTGACACAAATTGCAGTTACTTTATCCACAGCCTTCACGAGTGTCATAATCTTCTTGTTTACAATAAGCAGAAGTCTCATGGCAGGTATTTAACACATTTCCTTGCAAGATAATAGATTCAGGTAGATGCCTCTAGTCGGATGGACATTTAAAGTTCTAAGTTGGCCAGAACAGATAATCACAACTTTTGGTGATGCGCCATTCAAACCATCACCTGGCATAGAATTATCCTACACTTCATCGAATAAGAACTTTCCATAAACCCACTTCCATGGAGGTAAGAATGGCTGGTTGAATAAAATTTTTTTACCAAGTACTCCCAGAGTCCACAGACTGGAGAGTAGATATTAGATGTATATAAGATTGACTCAATCACCTCCTCATATCAAACCATATCGGTAACCAACCTTTTTCTTTTTAACCCATTCTTGTAATAGGACCAGTAAAATCTGATGACACCTCATCACATGAAACCATATTGGTAACCGACATTTTTCTTTTTAATCCGTTCTTGTAATATGACCAGTAAAATCTTATGACAGCATTTTACAATGCGACCAACAGATAAGAAGAAAAAATTCTAGCTTGATTACTATTAAAAGTCGTGTCTTTGTTTTTAATAAAAAACCATAAGATAAGAGTTGTGTTCCCCTAAACTTTCTTTCATGTGGTATAATACTGACCTTTTGATGGGAGTTCTCATGTTGACCATTTGAAACTAATGCTGTTGAAGCAGAAGTTTGTGATCTAATATGGTCATTGACTCTAGAACCACGACCTCTACCTGAATTTGAATTTCCTCTACCTCGAACCTGCTTTCTTCTACTGGTATCAAAAGCAGCCTTTGTCTCTACGCCTTCAGCACTTTTTTGCATTCCATCTGCTACTGGATGGGCCTTTTAGATAAAAATTTTATAGCAAAACACAGAGGAAGCATCCACCATAGCAACGAAGCTTTAGTTAAAATCAAGTGAAAAATAGTATGGGCTAGGTTTAGCACATACTCAGTTCCAACCAATCAATTTATCAATCATCAATCTACCTCCACACGTTCAATAGCATTTGTAGTACCATCCTCTAGTAGTCTCTGGCGCTTTTGGGTGTTCGCTTGTATAAGAAACTCCTCACCATTCTGACATAAATGAATAAATGACAGAGTGATGAGATGGAAACCAAATTATTAACGTGTGTACCTTTAACCGGGTCGTTAATGCAAAGAGGGAATTCTTCATAAAGGAAACAGCCACTTAACAATTGTTGCTAAATGCCCAAACAATTACAAGTTAAATGCTTATTTCAGAAAAGAAGAAGTACCGAGCAATTTCTGAGATGAATATCTATAAGCAATTTCTGAGATGAATATCTATACACTCCAACATATGAGGAACTATTTGTCTGAAATTCTGTTATCTATAATCACTTGCAATTCTTTGCACCAATTTTTCTTTTTGCACATGGTAAAAAATATAGCTTAAACAAATCACACTATAGCCAAATCAAACCAATGTTTACATTTAGCAATAAAAGAAATGTACAAGAATACTTATTAGATCGAAAACTTCTTCCATTTATGAGTTTGGATATTAACAAATATCACTCCCTAGGCCCCTTTAACTTGAGACTACATATTTCATATCAACTTGTGGATGATCCGATTGATAGAAACTCTACTCTACCCCCATCTCAAAGCCAGAAGGATACTGAACAAGGTGTAAAGAGTAAAGAAAAACATATATATCCTCAGAAAGAAACTGTTGGTGCATTCAAGATAGGATTACACAAAATTCAAGTAGAGGAAGGAAAAGTAAGTATAATTTTCAATGCAGTTTTCTAACAGTAGACATAAATAAATCAAGTCATAAATTACAATGTTATTTCTACATCGTTTTTTCCTATGAATGTGTTATTAGGTGCATAGGCTTGCATTTCGTGGAACTAAGAAGACAGGCAATGAAAACCAGACAATCATGAATCCTGTAAACTGGCTTGCGACCGATCCAAATCGCCCAAAACACTTGGCAGATGAAGTTCAATAGCTAAATAACAAAGTTTCAAATTTTGAGACTTCAATTCAAATGTCAAACAGATAAAAAAGCAACCTGGCACCATGTGTACATTTCTAAAGCTTCTACAAGAAGTGAACCCAATTCAAACACTTCAGATTCATAAACTGAGAAAAATTAATAGGAATGATAGCATTAATAGGAACTTACATCATCATCAGAATCGCTAGAACTCAAAGACTCCGGCAAGTTCTCACTAGGGCCAAGTTTTGTTGCACAAGAGGCAGATGACGATCGGGCGGCTACCAAGTGTTGCTGCTGCGGCGGAGGCGGTGGCGGAGGAGGGGCGGAGGCGGAGGCGGTGGAAGATGTCTTGCCTACCATCCGAGCTTCGAGTTTTGCAATCTTGGTGGGTAAAGAATGGTCTGATTGGTTGGAAGAGTTTGACGAGAAATGCAGCAACATGTCATCCGACATTGTACAGAAACCCCACTATTACGCAACCAGAACAAGTTTAGATCATCTGGGTAGGCTTAGAATTGAACAAAGCGAACTGGGTCTGGTTCAGAATTTGGAATAAACCCTAAAATGCTATTCTTTTGAGAAGAAAAAGTGTTGTCTTTGACAGCTTTTGATTGATACAAGATAAAAGGCATGATCAGAGAAGATGCCAGGATGGTCACAGTGAAAGAGAGTATAGGAAACAGAGTGAAAGAAGGAGATCTTAGGGTGAGAATATAAGTAGCAAGGAAGAGGAATCAAAGTGGAAGAGAGAGGTAGAACAAGGAAAGATGGCCTTTTTGGTTTTGTTTAATGCTATTTTTCACTCTGTTGTGCACTTGTTGGGCATGAAAAGATACCAAACAGGGAGGAGATGTGTGTGGTGTGGTGTGGTGTGGTGTAATGGGTTTGATCAGGTTTAAGATTGCAAATTCAGATGCTAGAGAATTAGGTTGTGGGGACTTGAAATGGCTGCAATCGCAAATGAGGAAGGGAATGGATTGGGAATTAAAAGAGACGGAGAGAGAGAGGAGGTGGAAACTTAACTAATGTAATGTGGTCATTACATTGTTTCGTTTGGCTTTTCTTTCCTCTCTTGTTGCCACATTACATTGTTTCGTTTGGCTTTTCTTTCCTTCCTTACTAACTTGCTTCGAGAGTGAGCCATGTCTAATTTTATTCACACACAAGCCATCGTCTCAAGTTGCCATTTATTTAAGAGGTTTGTGTTCGTGGAAAATGCCAACAATGACCTTTTGATAGGGTTTCAAGAAAAGAGTTAAGATATTTTGTTTAGTTTTATGGTGTCTTATTATGTCTAGTGAATCTCAACCATTTATTTATGTAGGTCCCACGTTTATTTACGTAAGATCCATGCAAAACCTGCATAAATAAATGGCTGAGATTCACTAGACACGATGAGACACCATAAAACTAAACAAAGGATCTTATTCTTCCAAAAAGTCCTACTGCAACTCGTTTGCCGTGTTCAAGACACAATTCCTCGTGATTGACAATTTCGTATTGTAATGTATGATATAAAACTGTACTGAATTTACTTAAGACTAAATTTAGTCTAAATTTCATTTTTTTCATTAAATATGACAATAATAAATTCTTAATTATTATTCTTTTCTCGCTTAATTGACATCCTAAAGATTGTATACTCTATTGCTCTAGAAAATTCCTTAGATCCACTGGATCCATTAGGCACTTCTTCCCATGTCCTTCCATGTGTTCATCAAGAGCTACAGTGAACATAGCCGTCATAGAGAGGACGTGAAACTTCAATTAAACTCTGTTTCATCTATTTATGAAGGAAAAAGTCTAACGGAGCCACAGGCAACGGTCGATTACTTTGCCTTTTAAGACTAGCTCAACAAGCTTTAAAAACATTAAGATCTAAGATCGAGTTGCAATAGTACTAACAAACAAGAAAACAGTGGTGGCTCATCCCTTAATTAAATCAAAGAAAATGTTTGAACGGACAACTAAGGTCTATACATGTCCTGACATCAAAGAAAATGGTATTAAATAACCAAATGTGATTCAGAATGACTTTCACCACCCCCGTATAAATGGAATATTGGAACAAAACAAGCGAGAATGTTACATGGTGGTCACGCAGGAAAGATACAGCTTGGGGACCTATAATTTCACAAAAACTTGGCAGAAGTTCGCATTTGAATCTTGGCTCGAGTCTTATCACCAATCATAATTTCTCCTTATTCCGGTGTTGTTATAGTTCTGAAATCTTGATGCAGAATATCTGTGCTGAAAATCTGATGGTGATCCATGAAATGGAGTTCCAACATGACTTTGGTGCATTCTCGCTGATCCATGAAATGGTGGAATGCCAACATGACTGTTGTATGGTGGAGTGCCAACATTTTGGTGCATTCTCGCTGATCCATGCAATAGTGGAGTACCACCATGACTGTTGTATGGTGGAGTGCCAACATGACTGTTGTGCTTTCTTGCTAATCCATGAAATGGTGGAGTGCCAACATGACTATTTTGCATCCTTGCAGGTGACCACGGCGATGGAGTAGAATTATAATGAAAAGATGAAACTTGACGACCTTTGTTATAAGTTTGTGTTGGAGGAGACTTCCAATGACTCTCTTTGTGCCTCGAGTGAGACGAATCTCCAGGGTGGTCTGTAATCCACCCACCTCTGTGCTTTGATTTTTGAGGTGTTCTAATGGCTTGTTCTTCAGACTTCTCCTTTCTCCTTTTACGATTCTTTCCATGATCATGTGGAGCAGATTTGCTTTCCCTCTTCTTTTCTTTGTGTGAATTTAACTTAGGAGTAGATGTTTCACGATTCCTCTTCCGAGCCTGTAAATAGTGAGCAAAAGGTACTTAATTTGGTCATGTTACTCAGGAAGCCAAATTATTAGGGGAAAAAAAACATAAAACATCTCAACGCCATGAATTGGTGGAAATTCTGAGCACCTAATGGCAGTTAAGTTTACTACAGAAATCTCTGCCGAAACTAACCTTGGCAGAGCTTGTGCATTCACGTGCAAAATGTCCTGAACCGCCACATTTATAGCATAAAGTAGGTGATGCCGTATTAATGGCTTCCTCAAGCAACCTTGGATACACCTTCACAAATAAAATTCATGAATGAAAAAGAAGCTATTATCCAGGAAAAGTAACAAAAAGCAAAGTATCTTGGGAAACAGTTTCAGACAATCAATAGAACAAGAAACAGAATGATGAAGTGCAATAATAAAAAAATGTTGACACCAAAAGAGAAAAAGTACACTGGATGGTACTAAAGTTAGTACAGAAATCCCTGCTGAAACTAACCTTGGCAGAACTGGTGCATTCACGAGCAAAATGACCTGATTCGCCACATCTATAGCATGAACTAGGCGTTGTTGTGTTATTAGCTTCCTCATGCAACCTTGAGCATGCCTTCATATACATTATTCATGGATTAAAAAGAAGCTACCATATAAGGAAAAGTAACCAAAAGCAAGACAATCAATAAAACAAGCCACAAATTGATAAAAAGTAAAAGAGGAAAAAAAAGGATGATGCCACTGAAAGAGAAGAATTGAAGCCAGATTTTATGTCAAGTAGTATACCAAATGGAACTAAATAAATGGCCACAAGCATGAAAATCAATGAACAGAACTTACCAAACCAGAATGGCCCACCACCCCACATTTGTAGCAAGAAACTTCTCTTGCAATACCATCAATTGAATTACTACAACACAAGTGGCCAGAGCCTTTGCAGATGTAGCATTGTATTTCCTGAGAAGGAAAAAAAAAACAGAATTCCAGACACCTTCCTCAAGTATAGAAAGTTTTGAAAAGAAAAAGTTCATATCACCCACAGCAGAAGTGGAGAAAAACCTTAAGATCATCAAGAGGATAACCGTTTCCGCATAAGAATAAATCATGTCCTGTATCTCCACATTTTAAGCATATTTTTGAACTTTGCATAGTACTTTTAAGCTTCTGTGGACAATCTTTTGCCTGATGACCTGCTTGTTTGCAAATAAAGCAATCCCGTCCCTGTGAAGAAACAAGCATCAATGTACAAGCAAAAAATTACATCAGTTGATTCCAAAAATAACTAAGAGAATAAGATAAAAAGATAAAACAGAGGTAAAGGAGAATAAGAAACAAAATAAAGCCTCTGATATCAGAGCATTGAGGAATTCAACATCCAAGAATTTTTAACTATTTAGAGGCTATGATCTAATCCTAGAAAGCAGTTCATCACTTGGGATCTGTAATTCAATGGAAACTGATGGCAGAGTTCATCTGCTTATGGACCTAAAAAGAATCAGAATCAAGAATCATGAAAATTTGATTCCTACATGCCTCTTCTCATAATAAAAACGAAAACAAATGGAGTGGTTATAACAATTAGAGAAGTCTATTACGTTTTTCCCATCTCATAACTGCAAACTACCTCTAGCATGAACTCGAACATTGTTCACAAGAACATAAAGAAAAGATTAATAGATGCCCATATCTACACATACACATACACATACACATGATTGAGCATTACTTCATTCACAACTAACAGATATACATGTTAACAAGTAAGCCATTCCAAATTAACTAAAGTAGTCCACTTAGAATTGACCACATACACCTTCACTCACTCAACAAAGAGCTCACAGCCAAACAATCGATCAATTGCATAGAAAGTCGCACCTTGAAATTTCAATCACTAACCTTCTTACATTGCTTGGCTGAATGATCCAAACTCCCACAGACATAGCATGGCTTTTTCTTCTTCTTCTGGGACGGGCAGTTCACAGCCATATGACCTTCCTCACCACAATTAAAGCATGTTGCAGACCAGCCACTATCTGGAGCATCAAAGTACCTTGGCCCCCGCTGAAAGATAAATATAACAGAGAGATACCAATCTAAGCCTTCATATGGAATTACATTTGGACTTTCTCTTTGTTATTTTCCCAAAATCACATAAGAGGTATTTCATAAACTCACAAGAAGCTTTCTCAGCACCATATTGTCTGACATTTCAACCCCATTTGGACTTACTGATTCAACCAACTCCTCCGGGTCCTTCACTGTTTCCACCTTCTCAACTATTTCTTCCTTCTCTCCCTCTTCCTCTGCAACAGTGACCTAGCCAAACTTTGAAGTCAATTTTTCAACAAATTCAATCCCCAAACCCAAAAAAAAAATTGTATTGGGTAGACAAGTACAGTATTTGATAATTAAAATCGGGAGTATGAGGTTAATAATTGAACTAAGCACAACATTAAGAATCAATTAGCTAAAGATTAGAAAAGAAGAAGAAACTCACAGATTTATCTTCAGTTTTTATTTTCATCTTCTTTTTCTTCTTCTTCTTCACTCCACTAATATCCGTCGCAACAGCTTCAGTCTCCAGCGAAGAAGAAGAAGTTAATTCCACCACACCACTATCACCACCACCGTCGCCAGCACTTTCACCGTCCTTTACAAGACCAATATCATCCTTGGCCGGTTCATATTCCAAAACGACCACATCATCGTTGTCGTTCTGGTCGAGCCTCGCCGCGCGCATTATCATCGCTTTCTCGACAATCTTCAAGCTCAGATCTTCGTTCGCCTCCTCGTCGTCGCTGTCCACAACCAGAGCCGAGCTGTTCCACTTTGGTTCATCGTCTTCTTCGTAATCTCGTGCATCAGCTTTCGCTATATGCTTGTCCCTCTTCCCCATTTGCGACGTAGAGCGTTCAAAAATACCCTAATTTTCAAATTGGATGTTACACGAGAAAGAAAATTGAATTATACGGAGAAGAATAACGCAAACCCCCTTGTTTCTCTGGTCGTTTTAGGGTTTCTGCATGATTTTATCTCGTCCGCCTCGGGTCTCCTACGGTAGGGAAAAATCGATGTGATTAACCACTCGATGGTCAAACGAAAAGGCCTTACCAAGAGAATACGGTCTCGGGCTTTGATACGATAAGATTAGGCTTATTGAAAATGTGTTGAGCCCAAACCCAACTTCAAATATCATTATGCCGTATTTATTGACCCATAAGGCTGAACCTTTATGCGCTTCTTCAATCAGCAGAATTTTTATTAAGTTGTAATTAACTTTGTTTCGCAATCAACTTATTGTATTAATTGTTATTTAATTTTATCAGCTGTTAGTTAATAGTTGATTTGACCAGCAGATTGTATTAATTGTTTGTCATTTAATGTTTAGAAAAATTAGTTGTTTAGTATTAGTTGTTTATGTGTAAAACGACTTATGAGGACATAACTTAAAAATATATATAAGAATGTGAATATTATATATCTTAATATTTTGTTGAATATTTTTATAGGAATTTATATTTTAGATATTTAATTTTACAAAAATTAAGTTTACAGCTCTAATAAAAAAACATATAACATATAATAATAATAATAATAATAATAATAATAACAATAACAACAACTTATTGCTTTAACAATCCTAAAAATCACACAAAAATCAGAACCAGGCAACAAAACACACCATCTTTAAGAAGTGAAAAAAACATGAAACAACATACAGAAACAAACCTTGGCATTCATGAAACGAACTAAGTGGCAGAGTGAAGAGGAGCCTTGTTGACCTTACTCATACAAATGGTAATGCAAAACTTAAGGGCATTATAGGAAAAGACAATAAGTTGTTGCCTAAACGCTGCTTACAAGCAACTTATATAAAATTAGCTGGTTGGGTTGAATTAGCCAACCCAACTAGCCAACAACCAAACAAGACCAATAGCTTTTTGATAAGTCAATCAGCTAATTTTTGTCGATCAGCTAAAAAATAGATGATCAACCAACAACCAAACAAGGCCATTATGTAGTATTTATTGGCCCAGTTTCAGTTATTTTGGTAGGCGAGGAGCCGAGGACAGAATTGTTATGTTCCATTTAGAAGCACACTGTCAAATTATAGTGTCAAACAAGTAAGTGTAATTAGTTGGGAGTCAATTTTATGCTTTTATTTTAAATTACACAACCAACCCTTTTGTTTCTTTTTTTAATTAATCAATGTTATTCTTTAACCTAAAAAAATGGTCACTAATATTCCTTCTGTGCAATTTCGTGTAGCATTGAAATGTAATGTTATAGGCATCCTTCTTTCATCAATGATGTATTATAGCACTTTAAATATACTGGATTGAAAATTGAGCCTATTCCAAACTTAATATATGTAAACTTTTAAGAAGGATATCACTTTTAAGAATTATTATATTAATTTTGAGTTTGTTTAGGAATGTGATGATGGCATTGGTTCTTTTGGGATTATATAGAGTTTACAATTATGATATGCTAATTTGCCTAAAGACTATCTATCATATGTCTTCACATTGTATGCTTTTGCTTATATGGCTTCCATTACTCATCATCTAACCAGGCTT
>JAOSBM010000008.1:6444844-6463485 GCA_027568955.1 Erythroxylum tenue
AGAAATATTTAATATTATTTTATTATAAAAGTATATCCTGTCAAAAGTTGGTAAGTGAAAAGTTGTTCTGATTACTTAAAAAAAAAAAAAAATTGTTCTGTCAAAAGTTGTTCCCATTATCAAAACTTGTTGCTTTCAAAAGCATTACAGAGCTAGACGATGAAGCGGGAAATGGATGAATCATTTTGCAATGGAAAGTATGTGAATTTTTAAGCGGGAAATGGAAAAATAGGGGATTGAGTTTTAAGTAATTAAGTAAATTATAATTCTTATTTTTTATATAACTATTTTATTCTTATATGTTTTGATTAAGAGTATTGCACCAGTAAATTTCCAAGAATGAGAACAAACTTCGTGTGAATTGCTCAGCTCAACTCCAACCCAATCGATAACAAACAGTGGATTCCTTGGCCACCCTTGACATGACAACTCTACTCAATTAGCTTGTCGCATCTCACCACTTGAAAGTTGAAACACTTCATTTGAAGTCCCATCAAAACAAGAAACAAAACGAAAACAACAAACAGTGGATTCCTTGGCCACCCTTGACATGACAACTCTACTCAATTAGCTTGTCGCATCTCACCACTTGAAAGTTGAAACACTTCATTTGAAGTCCCATCAAAACAAGAAACAAAACGAAAACATACATCACTCAAATTAAAGATAGGACAGCCGCTCAACAGAAAGCCACCTACTTTCACTTCTTCCTTTGTCTGCTTCTTTGTACCTTCTCCACTCACCACCCTACTTAACAGCCTCCATCTTCTTCCATCTCTTTTCCATCAGTATACCTATCTGAAAAGTCGATGAACATGTCCCAAACTAACAGCAAAAACTCTGCAGCTTCTGAGTCACCTCCCTACGAGGTCGATGAATGCAGAGGAGTCCTCAGGGTTTACAGCGACGGCTCCATATGGCGATCCTCCGAACCTTCATTCAAAGTTCCTGTAAATGACGATGGCTCTGTTTCATGGAAAGACGTTCTCTTTGACCCCACTAACAATCTTCGCCTCAGGCTCTACAAACCAGCTAATTCCACTTCCTCCACAAAGCTACCCATCTTCTACTACATTCACGGTGGTGGCTTTTGCATTGGCTCTCGCGCGTGGCCCAACTGCCAAAACTACTGCTTCAAGCTGGCGTTGGGACTCCAAGCGGTGATTGTGTCGCCGGACTACCGTTTGGCACCGGAAAACAGGCTTCCGGCTGCCACTGAAGACGGTTTCGCGGCCGTCAAATGGCTAAAAGCTCAGGCTTCGGCGGAGGAGCCTGACACATGGTTGACGGAGGTGGCTGACTTTGGAAATGTGTTCATTTCCGGGGACTCCGCCGGCGGCAATATTGCCCATCACTTGGCTGTTGGGCTTGAGGCGGGGTCGCCAGAGTTGGCTCCGGTGAGGGTAAAAGGCTATGTGCTTCTGGCACCGTTTTTTGGTGGGACGGTGAGAACCAAGCTTGAAGCCGAGGGACCTAAAGAGGCTTTCCTTAATTTGGAGCTCATTGATAGGTTTGGCTTCCTACTGCTTGCTGCTCAGTAGTATATTAAAAAAAATAATCTTATTAAACACTTCGATTACATGTTTGGATTAGGTTTTGGAGGCTGTCAATTCCAAAAGGAGAAACAACAGACCATCCACTAGTGAACCCGTTTGGGCCGAATAGCCGGAATCTCGAAACGACAAAGCTTGATCCAATCCTTATAGTGGTAGGGGGAAGTGACCTGCTGAAAGACAGGGGTAAGGAGTATGCGGATAAATTGAAGGGTTGGGGAAAGAAGGTTGAGTATGTTGAGTTCGAAGATGAACAACATGGGTTTTTCACCATTAATCCCGACTCTGACGCATCTCTAAAATTGATGTCTGTTATTAAAGCTTTCATTTCTCAAAACTCCTGCTAATCAACATGGCTCAATGTTTTGCTGCCTCTATAAGAACCGTGCGCTTTTTAGACATTAATTAAATTTACAAATTTTTCTTTAAATTTCGCTATTATTGATACCACTTTCGTTTTTAATATAAAGTAATTATTTAGTTTATTTTATTTCTTATTTTCATAACTTATGAAAATCAATTTTAAATTTGCTTATTTATTTTTATTAAAATATGATTTAATTTTAAAATCATTAAATGATATTAATATATTTGTCAATTTTGAGATTATTTAATAAATACTTTTAGAATATAAATATCTTTAAAATGCATAAAATTCAAGATCTCGAAAATGGTTATTTATTAAATATAAACATTTCATAAATTAAACATTTAATTATAAAATATTAATATTTATTTTTAAATAAGTTTTGTCATTTTTACCATTATATTAAATAAAATGTGATAAGTTTATTATTAATATTAATTATTAAATTATGTAATAAATTAAAATAAAATTAATTACTCAATTAATTCATATAATTAATTTATCTCTAACTTTTATTCAGTATTTAACTATTGTTAGTAATAAAAATATAGTTATATTGATTTTAATAACAAACACATTTTGTTTTTATTTGAAAATAAGAATATAAATCAAATAAAAATTACAATTAAAAAACCAACTCTTACTAATTTTGAATATATGGAAAGTTGTTAGATATCAATTGATATCAATAAATAAATTATTTTTTTATTTATAGTTTATAGCCAATCGTTTAGTCGTTAAGTCAATGGCACAATTAAAAATATTTTTATATTTATTTAATACAGTAATTTATAAGATAAAGTTTATGAGATAAATATATTTTGTAGTTTAATTATAATAAAATCATAATTATAATATTTATATTGCATTTATATATTATCTATTATCTATTACTCTATTAAGATTGAATATTAATAAAACAAAAAATAGCGTACCTTATGTTCCTTCCTTTTACTTCGGAGAAAAGTAAAATATGAATATATATAAACAATCGAGAGTATTTGTTAAAAAATAAGTTTAATAATTTGACTCAACATACAAATTTTGCATAAAACATTACTTTTGTGTTTATGAAAATATTCGTTACGATGATTATATAAGTAATCATTTGATTTTTTGTATAGTATCTTATAAAAATGACAACAAAAAATATAACCAATTGAACCTTTAATAATTTGAATATATGGAAAATTTGCTAGATATCATTTGATATGGATAAATAATTCATGTGTTGATTTATATTTACGGTCAATTGGTTTATAGTTATATTAGTGACATAATTAATTAATTTTTAAATCTTTTATATATATTTATCTAATTAACCTATTTATAAGATAAACTTAATCAGATACATTGTGGAGTTACTTCTCTGCATCACCTATAGAGTTATTTTAACTTATTCATATGAAATATTATTAAAAGTTGAATATTTGTGCAATTATGATAGTTTGCCATTAACATATTTCAAAATTTGATTTCAAAAAATGAATTATAAGAAACAAAATCAAATTTGACAATAAAGTAAAATTGATAATTCATATTTTTATTATATTTATGCATCAATTATGTTATATAATTGAATAAATCTTAATTTTTGAAAAATCATAAAAATTTTGCTTTCTTTTAAATAAACGAGATCACACGTCAAATTTCCAATATTATTAATATATTATATGTTGCGCAGTGTTATATAATAAAAAAGGTTAAATTTGGGTAGCAATGTTGCATTAACCTGAAAATAACTTCATTGAATGAATATTAGTACATTAAAAAGTTAAAAATATTGCAAACTTCAATCTAAAATATTTGGTCTCGGTCTCGGTCTCGGTCTCGGTGAGTCTCCCAGGCTCGAGCTCGGCCCAAAGCCTATCCAAGCTCAAGTCAGCTTTATCTTAATCGTATCTTAACTTTTTTTTAAATTTTAAATTAAAAAGTAAACCAGCCTCAGGCAGAACCGAACTTACTTAGTCCGAGCCCAAGCCCAATCAATTCTTGGACTTTTCTGTAGTTCCACACTGTTACATCAAAGCCCAGAAACAGGAAGGTGTCCACACACGACACGTGCGCACATACCCAAAATTTCAAAAAGGCGAACGGTCAGCAAATTTGAATCTACAGAGATCCTAGCCGTCCATCTACCATACCTTCATCTCCCTCCGAAATAAAACACCTTTCTCCATTTCAAATTTTTTTTTCTCTCTAGCTTTTTGTCTGCTCCCAAACAGCCCCATCATCTCTCTCCAAACCCCCTTCTCTTATACGCCAGTCCTAGGAAACAAATCGCTTTTTTCTAGAAGAAACAAACATCGAGTAGAAAGCTCTACGAAATGCCGTTCATTTCGGAGGCGGCGAGCGCAATCAAGAGCCGCTTCGGCTTCCACGACCGGCCGTCGTCGGAGACTGGCACGGCGACACAGAGATCTCCCGATCTGTTGAAATCGGTCAACCGAGAGGCTAAGTCCCTGGTTATGACGTCTGCAGTTAGGAGCATCGGTGAGTGGGACGACAGTGAAGTTAGTGTCACTAGATCGGTACCACCACTGCCGCCTCCATCACATGCACAGAGTTTTGAGTTATGTGAAGACCCGTCGTTCTGGAATGATCATAATGTGCAGGTAGTAACGTGCTTGTAGATTGTTAAGCTGAATTGATCCTAATTACTTAAATATACTGCTTTATGTTGTTTCTTTTAAGAAAATGATAATATTCCAATTGAGAGCGGCATGTTCTAATTTTTAAATGTATCTCTCTGGATGTATGTCGGTTATTCATTCTGTTAAATGATTGTAGGTTATTATTAGAGTTCGTCCTCTAAGCAGCACAGAAATCTCTCAACAAAGCTATAGCAAATGCGTAAGGCAGGAAAGCTGCCAGACAATTACTTGGACTGGGCATCCTGAATCCCGTTTTACCTTTGATCTTGTTGCTGATGAGAGTGCCAGTCAGGTAGTCTTTTTCTTTTTGTTTTTCTTTCCTTTTGATGTTGACATGCCTACATGCGCAACACTGAAGTCAGTGTGCTATTTATAATGGGCTCAATTGTCTTAGCAATGTACTTGATCTGTGTTATGTGACAGGAGAAACTTTTCAACGTGGCTGGAGTTCCTATGGTTGAAAATTGTGTGGGAGGATACAATAGCTGCATGTTTGCGTATGGCCAAGTGAGCAATTTGTCCCATGTGTTTGTTATAGTTTACTTCAGTCGATCAGATATTGGAAAGAAAAGGCTAACATGTAGTATTTAGTTGCTGTTACTAACCAACTTAAGAAAGATTGAACTTGCTACCTGATCATGAATTTATTTATTAATGTCCTTAGGTTAGTCTTGGTTTTTCATGACCTTACATTCTATACATGCAGACTGGAAGTGGAAAGACTCACACAATGCTTGGAGACATTGAGAGTGGCACTCGAAGACATAGTGTAAATTGTGGAATGACCCCTAGAGTATTTGAATATTTGTTTTCAAGAATCCAGAAGGTTTGTGGGTCTCTGTCAGAAAAATATTTTATATATAACTTCTCTTGGTTACATATTTTATAGTTCATCACTTTCACAAGCATGTATGCACCGGGTTGCATTTTTCAGTTCTATGTTTCAGTAAAAGGCTTGCAGGATATTTATCACGTACAGCAATACATTGCTGTTTGTGATCTGTTAGACTGTCAACTTAAATTACATCTTTGAAATCCTTGGTTATTCTTATGAATCTGAGTTAAAAACTTTTAGAGCTTCATGTTTTCTCTCTTGATGTTTTTGATAGATGAAGCTCTATAGTTGGGCAAAAAAGAAAATAACTGAGAAATAAAAACTTCATTTGCTTAATGGTTACATAGGGTACACCTTAGAAATCCCAAAAGTTTATGCTTTCATTCTGAAAATTTACACAACTTTTAATTGCCTCTTCCTTGTACCCATTGAAGTTATCTAGAAGTGCAAGTGATGGTCAAAGGCTAAACTAGGTTTTATGATTTGCTTTCTTTGCTTCATTCATTTTCTTTTATGTCAATATTTCTTCATCTATCTTAAATTGTCAATTTTTTGAATTTTTGGCAGGAAAAAGAGGCTCGTAAAGATGAAAACCTAAAATTTACTTGTAAATGCTCATTCTTGGAGATCTACAACGAACAGATTCTTGATCTTCTGGATCCATCATCAAATAATTTACAGGTTTAAATCACTTGATTAATTTCAGACCCTTGTTATTGTTGCTTGGTTAGGATTGGCTCTTTTGGTTTTTCATCAATTTTATATACTGCTAGAATCAATTTGAAAACTGTGATGCTATATTTGATACAGAGCTTGAAAAAGACCACATGTTTCTCTTATACTTGCAGTCATACAACATATCTTAGAAGAAAAATATGTTTATTTATGAATTGCTCTAGCATAAATATTTTCTTTCCTATTTGGCTTTACTTGATCTACTTATTTCAGATTAGAGAGGATGTAAAGAAAGGCATTTATGTGGAGAACTTAAAGGAGGTGGAAGTGTCAAGTGCCCGTGATGTAATTCAACAACTTCTTCAGGTGCATAATTAACTCTACCAATTTATGGTCCCAGTTTAAATGGAGAGTTCTACTTACAAACTATGATCAGTATCATATACTATTCCCACTTGTATTAAGTTAGAAATTTCTTTTCTACCGTGATTCTAGTAATTTACTGAAAAATTCAAGTTAGCTGTTAAAGCCTCCACCAAATTTACAGGGTGCAGCAAACAGGAAGGTAGCAGCTACAAATATGAATCACGCTAGTAGTCGTTCTCACAGTGTATTTACATGCATCATTGAAAGTAAGGTTAGTTCTTTCATCCGATACTTGAATCTATAAATATGACAACAGAAGTCTGTTCTTCACCCGTCATATGCAAGAGAGGTAAGACGACCATGTTTTTGATGGATGTTATTTACTTGTAGCCTTCTTGAATTGAGGTATTGAGGAATTACACTTGAATTTTCAAAGAACTAAGACTTAGTTGCTCTATTCCTTTAAGGTTAAAATGAATTATTTGCATTTTCCGCCTTTCAAAAGTTTCACATGAAGTACCACAATTTCAAGAACTAGTTTTGTACTGATATCAAATTTCATTGGAAAAATAATTAGGAGGGATTGATAGAATTATATCTTTACAAGATGGTCAATTTTGATCAAAACGAACATGTTTCCATGGTTAGAAGCCTTCCTTGACAGGAAATTTTCCTAATTAGGCCTCCTTGCAAAATTTTTGCAGATCATCTCCTCTAAGCATTCATAAAGTTTTTGTCATTTGATCAAAGTGGAAAACTTGATATTATCAGACTTTATTGGACTCCCTAGAATTTGTTCTCTGAAGAATAATGTATTCTGCATGCATTGAACTTTTTCTTGACTGCTATTATGCTTATTTATTGTCAGTGGGAGTCCCAAGGCATAACTCACCATAGATTTGCTCGGCTAAATCTTGTTGATTTAGCAGGATCTGAGAGGTACTATTCTGTGGATGTAAAACGGTCTCTGCGTTTACTTAGAAGCGCATGCCTTTCTTCAACTTAGTGACTTTATTGTGTATCTAACAGACAGAAGAGTTCTGGTGCTGAAGGTGAACGTCTTAAGGAAGCTACCAATATTAACAAGTCTCTTTCAACATTGGGGTACGGTGTTCATAACTTTCAGTACTTTGTTTAATCAACTTTAAGAATTTCAAGTTTTCAACACTTCCGTATTCTCGTATTGCCACTTATTTGCCAGGTTAATCCACTGAACTTTTGGTGTTTACAGGCTAGTGATTATGAACCTCGTGAGCATGTCGAATGGAAAGACGCTCCATGTTCCTTACCGTGATTCCAAGCTCACTTTTTTGCTTCAGGTATCTGTCCATAATATCTGAGCAGCTATAATCTAGATTATGCTGATTCTGAAACAATATGGCTTCAGTTAGTGATCTTGTTTAGCAAACATTCTCTTCTTCATCTTCCCATGCTCTTTGAATCACTTTAAAGTATCATTGGATAATATACCTTAATGAAATTGAGCTTTATCAAAATACCTATATAACGGATGTTACGTAAGCAGAAATTCAAGCCCTTGAGAATAGGGAGTTGAAACTTGAAAGTGAAAATATGAATGCTAGGGTTGAGATTAGATAGCTTCTGCGGGGCTACATGCAGCTTCAGTAGACTGAAAATTTTCATTTGACTTCCCCACATCTTCATTGGATTTGAAAAAGAAAAGTGTACTTGATTGTTAATTGGTATTATCTATGCTTCAGGATTCTCTTGGAGGGAATTCAAAAACCATCATAATTGCAAATGTTAGTCCGTCGTTATGGTAAGTTGCCATTTTTCGTTTTGTCATTGTTGCTTTTTATGCTCCTGAATTTCTTAGCTTCCGCTATGCCTTCTTTATTTCCTTGTGAAGGTAAAATTGTTTCATTGGAATAATCTTTCCCTTTTTATTCTTCTCTCTATGGCATATGAAAAATTACGCCATAGGTAAGAAGAGTTGAATCTCACTTGAATTAGAAAGTGTTGCTGCCAACATTGCCAAGCAGACAACAGAACATAAATTTCCATATTTTGTTGTTCATTTTAGTGGCAGTTATATCTCGAATTTTTGTAGCTTACAATAATATGCTTTACATCTTTTTATATATGATATAAGCTTGATGTTCTAAATTTTTTCATCTCGTAATTTTCAATAGGAAGCAATGTTTATGTTATAATGCCAACTTTAGCTGTATTGGTCTTTTCTTTCCTCTTTCCACTTTTGATTTTTGTTGGTTTTCTTGCAGCTGTTCTCTGGAGACATTAAGCACTTTGAAGTTCGCACAACGTGCGAAATTCATTAAAAACAATGTATGAAGCTACAGTTAGTACATTATATTGTTTGTTTGGAAGACATGCCTGCAATGTAAAGGAATTGATTTAGGAAGTATAAATTATTTGACTCATTCACATCTCTTCTCTTTTAATTCCCTCGTAATTGCAATATGCAATAAATTGGGACTTTGACCAACATCTGTACTTTTAATCCTCTTTGTCTTTCTACTGAGCTTTCTGCTTGTCTCAGGCAATTGTTAATGAAGACACCTCGGGGGATGTCATTGCCATGCGAATGCAAATTCAACAGCTTAAGGTACTGTACTTGATTTGAGATTTTCTCATCTATGCTTATTTACCATGAAGTGGTGACACCAAATGTCTCCAGAGTAAGATGGACCAAGCTATTTATGAATGTAACCGCAATAAACATCACTACGGTCAGGCTATAGGTGGAAATTTTCATTTTCTTTCCGAAATAATGAGTTATTTTCCTAATAAGTAGTATTAATGTGATAGCAATAGTAAATCATTATACTAATTGGAGCTGAATTTTCAGAAAGAAGTATCCCGTCTTCGTGGTTTAGTCAATGGATCAGCTGAAAATTTAGAAAATGACAATTCAGTGATAAGCTTTCCAGGATCTCCGGGAATATTTAAGTGGGAAGCAGAATCGTTTAGTCCACTTCTGTCAGAAAAAACGTCATCTCAGGTAGGTGTTGGTTTTTCTTTAGCTCGGCATATTTGGATTTGAATCTTCGTAAAGAATATTATTTTCTTTGTCCCTTTTCAGAAGAAAGACTACGAAGCTGTTCTTGTTGCGGCATTCAAGAGGGAAAAAGATAAAGATTCTGCATTGAAGGCATCAACAGAAGAAATTCAAGCAGCTCTACGACTGGTATGCATGCAACATCTATCTCCCATTTGGGGTTGATGCTGTACGTTTGAGATGTAGACAAGGACTGGACATGTTTCCCTTTGTATTCTGTAAAAATGGAAATTGGAAGAAGATATGTAGGCCAAGCACCTAGGAAGTGGAATATAGTCCAAGAATTGGGTAGGATAGAAACATTTATATTGAATGGAAATAGTTAAATATACATCTTTTTCATTTTGATTCAGAAGTTGAGAAGACAAAGTTGGATACTTCATTAACCCAGGATAACCAGTTTTCGAACCAGTCGTGTATCTCTAGGTCCTTGATCCTCTTCCCTTCAATCTAAATGCAGATTTTATAATTTATGTGTATATCAATAAATTTCTTGAAAAAAATATACACATGCAGTGCAGACAAAATGCGTACATTTTTCTATGAATTTCAGAATTTGATAGTACTCTTGTGATTTCAAGCTCATCATTTTTCCGAATTTCTCTCTTCTAAATTTTGAATTACTAGGCAAAACAAAGAGAGGATGAGATACAAGGCCTTAAAATGAGACTAAGGTTCCGAGAAGCTGGAATTAAGAGGCTTGAGGCCGTTGCATCAGGGAAAATTGCTGCTGAGACACACTTACTGAAAGAGAAGGAGGAACATCTGAAGGAGATTGAAGTTCTACGTGCTCAGGTTGATAGGAATCAAGAAGTTACAAGATTTGCCATGGAGAATTTGCGCCTAAAGGAAGAAATCAGAAGGCATGTCATTCTTAACGTCTCACTCTTACACATTAATGCCCTTGTTTGTCTTACTCTGCAAGAGTCGGTTGCATAATACTGATGAACTAGCTTTGCTGCATACTGATGATTCTTGGAGTGAAGATTAAAAGCCAAAATTTTGTAAAACTAGCATTTATTTTGTTCATAGTTTTGCTATGGGTAGATTGTTATTAGTGTATTTCTTTCACAGACAAGTAGAATTCATTTGCAACATTGTCTTATAAAGTGAGACTTTCCACAGATTAAAGTCATTTTATGAGGAAGGTGAACGGGAGATGATGAGTGAGCAGATCACAATGTTGCAGAATAAGGTATTAAAATAACATTCAAAGTGTTACACTAGGAACTTACCTAAAACTATATGCATCTTCTGAACGTAATTCTATAACATGGATTGCATGAGCAGTTACTGGAAGCACTTGATTGGAAACTTATGCACGAATCAGAATCCTTGGCAGCTCAGGTTCTTCTCACAGCTTTAATTTGGTGGTGAAATGCACATTGTTTGCTTTCCTTTTCTCTTTCAAATGTTGAATTCTGGCTTTGATTATATTGCAGAAAACAAATATAGTAGTCGTAACAGAAGCTCAAGACGATCAACCAATCTCTAGCCAGGTATAGTTCTTAAAGGTTCTGATGTCAAAAAGCTATTCTGTTTGATGAGGCTCATAGGTGGTCAAAATATTATTCAATTGGAAGAATGCATTTATCTCCTTTTCCCTTGTCATTATGTTGAACTTAATAACTCTGTATTGCTGTAAATTGTCATGTTTAGTGCTATTAGCTACTATAAATATGTTAGCAAGAAGAGCGTGTTGATAGGGGTTAATCTGTTTAATACAGGAGCCGAGATTGCCTTGGCACTCTGCAGTAAACGAGGAGAATGAATTCCTTCGAGTACAGGTAGAAATAGTTTTCTATCGATGAACTTTTGCATTCTGTATTTGATAAAATTACTGAAATAGGAACCCTATATAGGCTATTCAAAACCAGGCTGAAATTGACACACTCCGCAAGCAGTTGGATGTATGTGTGGCAGAGAAAGAAGAATTGGAAAGGTAACAAGTTCACTAGTTATTTCGAGTTTATGTTTAAAAGATTTAACATGTTTGTAGTCATCGACCTGATAAATATTTTTCAAGCAGCTAAACTTATCCTTTTATAAATGTCACAAAAGACTTGATTAATGATAACTGAAAACACTATCATTTGTTAGTTCAATTTAATACCCTAAACTAAGGAATCATTAATAGATCCTACTTTATTTTTGTTTCCGCAAGTATTATCTTATCCTTTGTTACTATGAGAGTTATGAGTTTAAGTGGGGAGATAATCCTATCTTTATGCCACCCAAGAAGGCTAAGTTGTTGGTTTATGCACCATTTACATTTTATGCAATAGGAAGTTAACATCTAGCATATCCTGATTGTGATATAAATGTGAATAAGAATATATATTAATTTTTTATTCACCTATGTTGAATGTGATAAAAGACCATTAGCTTTTATATGTTTCATTTTCTTAACAGCAATTGGTGTTCGCATGAACACATGATTTTGTAGGTATGTCAATGATCTTGTCACAAAGTTAGAGGAAGAGAGATCTCTCCTTAGAGCCACAAGGGAGGGAACGCATCAAGTTGGGCTTCCCCCTTTGTCAAGCGAATGCTCAATCATTAATTCTGATAACCAAATGGAGCTCAAAACAATGGTTGATGCCATTGCTGCCGCCAGTCAAAGAGAAGCAGAAGCTCGTGAGGAAGCAATTATACTTTCGAAAGAGAATGATGAGCTACAGCTGAAGCTTGAAGCATCAAATGTGGCAAATGATGAGCTCCAAAAAAAGCTTAAAGTCTTAATTGAGGAAAAAAACAGTCTCATTGAAATGTACGAACGAGCAGCTTCAGAAAATAGATACAAGAATTTGGTTGAAGCTGGGAGAGCTGAACAAGATGACCAGGAAAGGAATAAAACTGGTGGTAGTGCTGAACCAGTAAAGGAAACTGAGACAAGCATAGTTGTTAAGAACCTAGAGTATCAGCTTTTGGAAGTGCATGAAGAAAATGAAAAATTGATGAATTTGTATGAAAAAGCAATGCACGAGAGGGATGAATTCAAAAGAATGCTGTCTTCTAGTGGACAAAACAGGGTTGAATTCAGAGATATCGATTGCCCAGAAAAGCTTGTTGAAGTTGATGCAGCAGAATGCGTTGATTCTTTTGGACCTCCTATTAATGATGGCACCAAAAGTTTAATGGAGGACGACAGTCACATGAATGCAGAATTTGGAGAGGAAGATGGAAAAACTCTGCAGGGTGCAGACTGTAGTGGAACTTTTCCTAATGTGGGAAGTTCAGATCTAAATTTGGCCAGGGAGAAGCTTGAAACTGCAAAGAAAAAGCTTTCTGATACTACCAAATATGTACCAATGTTCAGTTTGTTTGAAAAAGCTTTTTTAGATTTTGGTAACCTCTCAAGAGAAATCAAAGCAGTAGAGAATGAACTTCAGGTCAAGCAGCAAGAGCTTGCATCTGTGGAGCTCCTTTCTTCCCAAGCACAAGAAAGGAAAGGACTTGTGGATAAGAAGTTGTCAGCACTTAGGTATTCCCTATCAAACTTTTCTTCATCAGTTTCCTACTTTGAACAGCGTGAAGTTCGAGCTAGAGGAAGGGTGACTGCTTCATTGTCTTACCTGGAACAAAAGAAAAACGAATTGGCCGGCCTCCAAAGCTGCCAGGATGACCTTGAAATCGAGCTTGGGAGGATTCAAGAGACAGAGTATGATCTGAGAAACAATCTTGCAACTTTGAAATCCAAACTTGAAGAAGAGAAGCGAAGGCAGGAAAGTGAAAAGGTTCTATTTGCTATAGATAATATTGAGAGAGTAGACACGTCCCAGCGGTATGTAGGTGGCAAAGCTACAGAATTGCTGAAGTCTGAGGAAGAGAAAAGCAAATTGCAAACGGAAATAAGGCTGTCCCATGAAAGACTGAGTCTCATAAGAAGAAAATTTGAGGAGAAGAACAACAAATTTCTAAAGACAAAGAGTGAGATACAGGCAGTTGAACTGGAGATACAGAAAGGGTCAAGGTCTGCAGAGGAGATGGAACATGCGCTTAAGGGTGTAGTCCAAGAGAAAGAATCAATCTTGGAGATCAGGGAAGACGGAATGTCTGAAATTCTTGATTTGTTCTTAGAATATCATCAGCTAGTGTTTGATGCAGAAGCGAAAGAGGCGGAGGTGAAGATACTGGAAGAAGAACTACTGCCAGAACTAAAAAGAATGGAAGAGTTGGGAACGGTAAGGATGGCAACTGCCGAGATGATGATCAGATCGTTGGAAGATACAATCAGCCCTTCAGAAAAGATGGAAGAAGAGCTTCAGATAATACAGGCTTCTGTTCTCGAGGCAAAAATGCTACTAGAGGAGCGCATTGAAATTCCTGACAGCCACTTGGTTTTTTAGCTCGCATTTCCTTGACAATAATTAGCACGTACTGTATAGCCCGTATTCTGGCACAGCCAATTTCGTCCATGTACATCAACCTTCTGAATTCCTTTGTATTAACGGCACATCCCGTGCATCTAGGTGAAGAGACCAACAGTAGGGATGGATTCAACTATTGTGGTTATGGTATCATCATGTGCAATGTATAACTCTTTTAATTGTTATTGATCTCCGTCTCCGGGGGTGTTTTTGCATGGAGAATTTATTTGATATGGAGAATATACATAAAAGCTATTTAGAATTGCAAGACAAAAAGATTTGGATAGAATCTTAAATTATAGAATCTATTTGATATATCAATTCAGTTAAATTTTTAATGTATACTATGGAAACTGATCAAGAAATCTAAGTAAATAAAGGTGACATTCTCATGCTAAATTGCACTTAAACCAGTCGTCAACAGTGAACTTCTGGGTGGAAGATCAAAATTCGGCCAAATGGAGCTCCTTTAGTCTACAATGTACCACAAGATGCCTAACGGCAATATTACACTTTACGAGCCAAGGTCCTCTGTTTAGTTGCATGTTGGACAACTTTTTCCTCCACGGGAAGGCCTTTGCGTCGCCTGACAGCATCGATAAGTTTTCTTGCTGTGTTAGGAAGAACACTAGATCCGTCTCCAAACTCTTCAATTTCCTCATCTGTTTTTGGCACAAAGAAAGGATCTTCAGCAAGTGCTTCCCAGTGGCTTAAAACAAGGAGAGCACTTGCAGCCCCTGAAGTCCATCTTCTAAGCTCATCAGCAAAGCCAAAACTTTCAGCAACCGGCAGGTATGCATGAACTGTAAACAGTGGAGATCCCTCCTGCATTTCCTCCTTCAGGACCCGCGCTCGCCTCCTATGTAGAACAGCATACATAGAACCCAAATACTCAGCTGGAGTGTTCAGCTCGCAAAAGTACATTGCTTCAACAATGCGTGGCCTTTTCTGAAGCATAGCTGCTTTACATGCATCCTTAACAGCTGTCATAACTTGTCCGGTAAATATGCCATGCTGATCGTATTGTTGGTCAGATTCAGACTCATCAGACCTCTCAGTCATGGGAGATATGTAAGTCTCAATAAGAAATGCCAATCCCCACATTGGTTCATCACATAATGGTCCAGCGGCTGTTGCCAGTTGAAATCCAGACACAATGCTGCTTTGAAGACTCTCTGCTTCCACATGTAAAGCTTGAATTGCTTCAGAGGGTTTATCATCAGGTGTGTCCCTGGCAATAGAATTATCCACCAAGCCTAATCTTTCTGATACATAAGGGGAACCCCGTACAAGAACAGAACCAACATTACTTTGCCTTTTGGGGTCTGGAGTAAAGAGGATGTTAGGACCAACTTGTCTTGGGCCAAGTGCCCATATTCTCCTAAGAAATTTTTGCCACTTAAGTTTGCACTTCTCAACCCAATCTTTGTCATTTTCATTCATCGAGACAGTATCACTCTCAACAGCATCTGCTATGCGCCTTTTGAGTTCTTCAAGTGGATTTTCATCCTGCATGATCCTGGATTTTTGTGTTTCAGAGACTCTCTGTGCATGCCACAGGTTACCACCAATGGCGTCTCCAAGAATATCAGCACTCTCATCAAGCACTTTAGTTAACGTTGATGGAAGTTTCATGACATGCACACGAACAATGCATCTCCCATTTGGTGTCATTTTCTCAACATAGTCTGAGCTCCTACTCAGTGACTTGAGACCATCCAAGGGATTGGATGCATCCCCTTCAATAGTTTCCTTGTAGGAAACAAGAGGAGGAGAGACTTCTAGCCTCACCTTTGCAAATCTCTCCTTCAAATCCTTAATACATCTCTCCAAATGGACCTCTCCTGCAGCAGCAAGCACATTTTCCCCTCTAGAAGAAACCGTGACTTCGACAAATGGATCAGCCCGGTTCAGAAGCCTCAAACCTCTTATCAGAGAACTCATATCTGCTGGATCAGAAGGCTCAATTGCAACTCTTAGAGTAGGGGCTACCTGGAATGCCATGCTTGAGAAAGGCCAACAGTTTCTTGTTGAAGAAAGAGTTGCACTCTTTAATATATGCGTGCCAAGGCCACGGATAGCCACAACATTCCCTGCCATTGCAGAGGTCACTGGTCTCAAGCCTTGACCCATCATAAGATACAAGGAATGCAGCTCAGCCTCCTGAAGATGCTTTTGTGTTGAATCCCCCTTAAATGGGTCATATAATGCTGAAAGCACAAAAACTCTTTGTCCGGAATAAAGAACACCACTAAAAATTCTAGCAAATGCAAGAAAACATTCATCTGATTCAATATCTCCACTTTCGTCACTGGAATTGCTCAAAATCTCGCCATTTGGACCCTTTTTAGGTAGCATTTTTGTTGGCACAGCAAACATTTTAGACACAAAAGCAACACAAGGAGCTTCTGGACTAATATCACAAACCTCAACTGACTTTCTGACCTGATCTGCCTCTTCAAGGATACTTGAGTCCACTCCATCATACAAAACTTCCCTTTTAGGAAGTAAGCGTGCAATCCGAAAAGATTGTGCAGCAAGCGGGTCAGGCATACACTTCACCACCATTGACAAAATTGCATCTGACAAAGGGAGCCAGCGACTCATAACTGCTTGAAGCACAGCCTTAGGATCCTTATTCTGAAGTTCACGAGGGGGAACACTCAAGTTAAATGATTTAATAACTTTATCAAGTATATCTTTGTTTGTATGAGGCTCTAATGCTGACTGGTAAACCCGCCATAGCGGCTCAAGCACATACTCCACAAACATAGGCTTAGTCTTCCTTCCTCCTGTTCCCTTCTTCCCCACAATCATCAGTTTATCATCCTTCCTAACTAAGTACCTGGGACCCCACAAACCCTTCTGCAATGCAGCTGAACTAACCCCAAGCTTTGAAACATAAAATTCAGCAAATTCACTAATAGTAAAACCCCACCCATCCAAAGCGCACACAAATGCCACGTTACCTTTTTGGGGTTGAAAGGTATCCTCTTCATCATCCTCTATAAGCATAATATTTTCATCACCCACCAAATCAGATGGCCCAGCAAGTATGGAATCAACATCGGACAAGTATTTCTCGGACTTATAAGCACTCATGATACCGTTCACCTCATGAACAATCTTTAACAGCCGGGTATAAGCTTCCATTGGGCTCAACTTCAACTCCAAAATCAACCTATCAATCTTATTAAGCACCAAACATGGTGTGAGTTTCTCAATCCAAGCCTGTCGCAAGACAGCATGTGTCTGTATGTGAACTCCCTCTACAGCATCAACCAAAATCAATGCTCCATCACTCAATCTTGCAGCAGTAGAAACCTCGCTACAAAAGTCCATGTGACCAGGAGAATCTATGAGGTTAATCGAATAATCCCCATATTGGAGAGCTATCGAAGAGCTCTTCATTGTTATTGCACGCCTCTGTTCCTCATCAAGGTAGTCCATGAACCTAAGCCTCCCCGCTAATTTTGGGTGAAGCACACCACCGCCAGTGGCAGCAATCAGATGGTCGGCAAGGGTTGTTTTGCCATGATCAACATGTGCCAATATGCATATATTTCGGATTTTTTGGATATCAAAATCACCCATTTTTACAGAGAACATACAACAGATCACTGCCCAAATTTTTTTTCCTACAACTCAAAACAAGAAACCTCCTTTCCTCAAAGAATTCGCAAATACCAGGTGGCGAATTTGAATGAAGAAAAAGACAGAAGCTTTAATGACAAATACGTACAAAAATATCAGATGGGTCGCTATATAGATGAAAAGGGGTGCATAAAAGAAGGGAACTTTTGATGTCTGTTGGGCTCCTTTCTGTGAAGGATTGGCTGAACTCTAGATGTGGTCGTTGCAATTGCTCTGTATAGATGTGATTGCGCTTCTGAAAGCATAAGGAACATGTCTAGTTTCTAACGAAACAGAGAGGGAAGGATATGAAATTTGCCAGGGTCTTGAGTCTATGATAGTAACAGGCAATCTTTCGAAAAGAATAGCAGAGAAATTCGTGAAGAGTTCAAGATGTTTCGCACCTCGGGAAAATTTTGCTTCTGTGGAGGTAGCCAAAGGTTCGACGTGAGTTCATTACGATTTTATACGGTTGGATAGATTTAGCGGTAAAATCCTGTCTGAAGACTAATTAGGGTTTCCAAGACAAAAGAAATCCCCAGGATGGCAAGTAGAAATTACAGCGTATTTTTGGTGGCAATCATATGTATATACTATTCATTATGGGCCAAGTACTTTATGTCTTCTAATGAAAACCCTAAGCCTTTGTTTGGATTCTTACTTGTACAAAAGAAAGGAAAGGAAATATTGAGAGACAAAAAGGACAAAAAAATAGAAGAGAAATATGACTTTTTTTCCTCTGTTCATTTTCCTAATTTATCAAATGATGGAATTGAAACTTATATTGGTCAAAAGAATTTTTTGAAACCTTTATGTCCTTAATTATGAAACTTGTTTATCTTTTGCTATGAAAACTTCAGCATACACAGATAAAGTATTATCAGATTTGATAACAGAACTTCACGATGAAGCTTCAAGGAGTTGAAATTTCTTTTTGTAACTAGAGTTTTTCACTTTCCAATTGCCGTGTAATATAAAACAATATCTTTGGCATTAAAAAAAAAAGGATTTCATCATACACTGCATGCTTATTCCACTACCATCTGTTATATGCTTATTCCACTACTAAGGTCAATCTCATCCATATGTCAAGAGAACAACTATTCTATTTTGTAGAATAAAAATGAAAATTAAGATTTAATATGCAT
>JAOSBM010000008.1:6477713-6495972 GCA_027568955.1 Erythroxylum tenue
AAAAAATAAAAAAATAATTGTTTGACCGGTCAGACCGGTCCGGTCCGACCGGTCAAAACCGGTCAAATTGACCGGTTTTGACCGGTTCACACCGGGTCAATTGAACACCTGTTTTGATGGGTTAACCGGACCGGTCAGCCGACCGGTCACCGGTCGGACCGGTCGGACCGGCCGGTCCGATCCGGGTTTTAAAACTCTGCTGATAGTTGATTATATCAGCTAATTTGACCAGCGGATAATATCAGTTATTTATTAAAGATGTTTGGTAAAATTAGTTATTTAAGATTAGTTGTTTATGTGTAAAATGATCAATGAGGACATAACTTTAAAAAAATTATAAGAACATGAATATTATTTCGTTGTATTTTTATAAGAATTTAAATTTTAGATATTTAATTTTACAGAAATTAAGTTTAAAACTTTAATAAAAACATAGTATAATTTTTAGGTGTTTGAATAAGACGACTTAAGGAGATTCTGAAAGATCTACACATGAATCATAACTTTCTTTTTTTAAAGTAAAAAACCTAAAGGTTACCAGTTGCTTAAGATGAGAAATGAATTTGAGGGCACAATTATCTTTGAGTAAGATTTTTATTAGCTGATAGTTTGAAACGCTACTTGGAGTAGCTTTTTAAAAAATAACTGATTAAGTTAAATCAGCTAACCCAATTAGTTCCTAACCAAACAAGTATACTAGCTATTTGACTCTTTAATCAGCTAAAATATAACTTAAACGCTATCTACCAAACACCCCCTAGAAAGAAGAGAAGCTTTAGGTCACTAGATTCAAATAACTATCACCTCTTATTGTAACTAAGATGGAAATGCATGACAAGTGTAATGGCATATCAATTGCAAGAGCAAGCTTACCAAAGAAGAGAGGTTCTGAGTGTCTCATAAACTTCACAACCCGTTGAAGTTGAAAGTAAGACTCGACATAGTGGAAAAGAAAATTTAATGTTCTAGTATTTCCTTCAATTTTTTCAGAGGGAGTAATGTTAATATCCAAATAATTTTGTAGTGACATTTGATAATGATGTAATTACCTACTTCTTTTGAACATATTAAATAGAAATGTGAATAAGGAATGCGAAAGTACGTTTATTGGATTATTCAAGATTTCATGTATAATAGTCTTGTTTAGCAATCAGCTGATTGCATTAGTTGTTAGCTGTTTGTTAGAGATGGTTGGTAAAATTAGTTGTTTAGTATTAGCTGTTTATGTGTAAAATGACTTATGAGGACACGACTTTAAAAAAATTATAAGGGTATTAATATTATATATCTTAGTATTTCGTTGAATATTCTTATAAGAATTTAAATTTTAGAGAAGTCATATTCACCTGTACTGTTTAATCATCTAAGAGAAATTTATGCAATTCTTTCTATTTTTATTTTCGTTTAAAGTTAACATTTTATTTATAACTTATAACTGCATAAAACAATTATAAGAACAAACATTACTCCTAAAAACGTAGGTATCTAGGAACCTCAACTAGACTGTCTTACTTACCAGAAATTGTTGTATATTAGAACCAACAAAAATATGATGCGTGTGATTCTTAATTGCAACTTAATCAAGAGTACAATTTAAACAACAAAAATCTTACGCAACTTAGCTTAGAATTTAAATGGCACAATCGACTTTTGATATTTAAAATTTTGACATTTTTAACTGTTTGTTTTAAATCAGCCAATAAATCTATTACTCTCTAAACACTTTTAGTAACTGTTTGACGATCAAACAGTTAAAAACAACAAATCAATTTAAAAAATAGCTTATTGGTAGCTAATCAAACGAGGCCAATGTCATACGTATATTATTCTCGTTCAATTTTTGAAAACATTAATGATATAATATAATAATCAAAGGTTTGAATCACACCTTTAGCTTTATTCTTTCTTTTGTGATTTCATATATTTTAAAATTTACAAAATTAAAAACTCTTTCAAGTATCATAAATAATAATATTGTTAATTTAAAATAATAGAAAAAATTATAACGATTGAAGTACAAGTCAACCCATTTATGAAGCAATCAAACTGACAGAGACCTATATTTATGTATGCTGTTTGGACTGGAGGCATTTAGTTCAATGGCTTGGTTTTGACTGACCATGACAAGCGCACGAAATAACCCAATAACGTGGCAAGGGAAGACGAGCAGAGCTACATGTGGGTCCCTCACTTTTACCAAACACCAAACGACATACTCTCTCTCTCTCTTGCGTCGCCCCAAAATTCAGATAAATTTCAATCCAATATTTTTGTCCCCCCAGTTTCTGTGATGTTTTCTCTCTTGTAATTCCTCTGCTCGATCATCGGGAGTTCCATGGAGGTACACGTTTTTCTTTTCCCTTTTAGTTCTTGGTTTCATGACTGAGAAACCGATGATTATGTTAAAGAGTAGGTTTTTGGGAGCTTTCTCAGTTTTTGCCCAACTGGTCAAAATACTAAACTCAGCATTTCTTCAACTTTTAGTTCCTTTTGTGGTTTATTTACTGCTAAATATTAGGTAAAAATGGATTCTTTTTGATCGATTCATTATATCTATTTGTGGGTGTACTGTACGCCGATCATTTCGTTAACCGGAATTGTTATATTTTCGTCAGTAGTAGTCATTAACAAAAGGTCTCAATTTGGAAATTTTTATTTCTTTAAATATGGACTGGTTGTTTTTCATTTGATTTAGTTGCTAAGTTTGTGCCTTCTTGGCTTGCTCAAACAAGAAACGCAACTACTTACTTTCCCTTTTAATTTTTTTGCTGGGTTGAAAATTGTTCTTTAGGGATTGGAAGATACCCTCAAGTCTGAGGCACATTTGACATCAGCTGCAGCATTTGTGGAAGGGGGAATCCAGGAGGCTTGTGACGATGCTTGCAGCATATGCCTTGAAGCCTTTTGCGACAGTGATCCTTCAACTGTGCGTATGATGGGTTTTAATCTTTTATTTGAATAATTACCTGTTACCAAGTTTTCCTATTTTCTTTTTCCATAATTATCTTAATCTTTATTTTGCAGTTGACTAATTGCAAGCACGAGTTCCACCTTCAGTGCATCCTTGAATGGTATTTTCGATTATCATCAATCTTGATATCTTCCATTATTAGTTTAGTAATCAAATTTACAGTTGCTATTCTAGTGACTTGTTTGACTAGTTATTGGAAATCAAAATTGTAAGTTCATAAATCATGTGGTTGAATGGCCAGTTTGATTCTGCATAATATTTGCTGTTAAGGCTTCACCCTCCTTGTTCACCTCATAAGTATTCCAGTATTCATTTATAGTAGGGACCGATTGTACTATCAACAATACATAACTATTAGCGAACATACTGCCAGGATTGCTACGATAGTGCCAGGGAGATTTAGCATCTATGTCTTCCCGAACTTTTACAGAATGAGCAAGTTTTTAAAAGATTCAAACTAAGTCATTTCGAATGTGTGATGAAGAAGTCAACATCTTATGTTTAAATGTCGTCATCTATGGTAATAGAGCATCCAAGAGATGGGATATTCATGTTTGACTTGAGTTATTTTTCTAGTGGTGGGAGAGAACAATAGGATCTACATTCTCATTTCTTTCCAATGTTGTAGGTGCCAGAGAAGTTCCCAATGTCCCATGTGCTGGCAACCTATCAGCTTGAAGGACCCAACAAGGTAAAAATATGTTCCTAACTAGATTCTTGTGTTTTTACTTCGAAATGCAAATGACTTGTTATTTCTATATTCGACAGCCAGGAATTGCTTGAAGCTGTTGAACGGGAGAGAAGTTTTAGGTTTAATCCTTCTAGGAACACCACCATATTTCATCATCCAACCCTTGGGGATTTCGAATTACAGCATGTTTGTATTCTTTCTTAGCTGCTTTGAAGCTATTTTTTATTTTCTTTTTAATATTCACTCTTTCTGTTATTTGACAGATCAGTTTGAAGCTTAACTTTGGTAAATTCCTTGCTTTGAACCCAGTTGCCAGTGGGTGTTAATGATGCTGAACTTGAAGAGCGTATAATCCAACACCTGGCTGCTGCTGCTGCAATGGGACGACGCCAGATTGCAAGACGGGGAGGCCAGAGGATTAGATCATCAGCTCAGGGTCGTTCACAGTTCTTATTATTCTCAAATCATAGTGTGCCTCCTCCTGGTCCAGTCTCATCTTCTCCTACTCAGGGAGAAGATGGTGAACCTGCCTCTCCAATCACAATAGTTAACCCATCTCCTCAAACAAATGATGGGGAAGAATCTTCACAACTCATTACACCGCAATCCAGTGATGCCACCTCTGATCCTGCATTTGCTTCAGTTTCTGGATCTGGTGGTGTTGCTGCCAATCATGGGAATTCCTTGAGCAATAGGTTTCAACATTTCCAAACTTATATCTATTTTTGTGCTTGTCATATTAGTCACATCATGGATACTTATAATATTTATGCATATGGATACCTTTTATGGAAAAGTTCATTTTCTTTCGCTAATTGTCATTTTCATGTTTTGTTGTTGCAGGGCATCTCCTAATCACTCACCCCCAAATTGTCATGAGAGAGCAGGCCCATCAGACTTCCAATCATTTTCAGAGTCTCTCAAATCCAAGTTCAATGCTGTTTCAACAAGGTAACATAAGGGAAAACATTTTTAATGTGAAAGATACCTTTTGTTCACCATATGAGAACTTTTTTCTAGATACAAGGAGTCAATTTCAAAGAGTACAAGGGGATGGAGGGAGAAGTTCTTCTCTCGAAATACTACCACAGCAGATCTTGGTTCTGAAGTAAGGAGAGATGTAAATACTGGAATTGCAACAGTGTCACACATGATGGAGCGACTGGAAACCAGAGATAATGATAGAACCAACAGTGTTTTGGTACCAAACATGGTGGATAATACTTCAATTGCAGAATCAACTAATCGGCAAATTTCAGAAGCTGGTGATGGTACGACTGATACTGCAGCCAATACACAAGCTCAATCTGGTGCAAGTTCTGGTTCAAATTAAGGATAATTCAGCAATGCTGTACTCAATATCTAATCTGAGAAGGTAACTTTCTGATGATAGCATTATGAAGTTGATCTTAGTGATGTTGTTTAGTCAAGGGCTAATTGGTTGAGTCAAATCCAGAGACAAACATGTGAACATTGGGACTGCATAGACTGCATATATGTATATATACCTATAATGTTTGAAAACATGAAACTTGGTGATCAAGAGTTTCTGTTCCTTGATAATTCGTCCTTTCTTAAGCCATAGTTTGCTTTATAAATCAGGAATAGAAAAGGCAGATGTGTCATTGTCGAAAAGTGTTCCTGCTTGATTTTAATGAACATGTCTGGATGGTATTATTAACAGTCGAGTGTTTTGTGCCGGTTTCTTCCAAATTTTTAGTATGCTTTTAGGTGAAACGTATTGCAACTGAAGCAACATCTGGAAATTTTACTAATTAGACAAATATTTCAAAATTTTGAGTAACTACGAATAATGCATCACACAGGCATTTTGCACTCAGTGATTTCAATTCTTTTGGAGTTGTAGCCTATTTTTCAGGTTTTATTCAGTGTTTTTCCTGGTTTTGTTTATTTATTATGTTGGTGTCTTAGTCTAATGATAATAAATGGTCGACAGCAGGGAAGATAGAATAGTAATGGAATATTAACTTCTTCGCAGGTATGAATGGGATACTTTGTCATGCTTCAAGATAATGGATAGTTCTACACGAAAAGGGGCAATTGAATATTCATGCTAATCAGAAGAACGAAGATAAAGCCAATGTTAAATGTTGGACCTACATGCTAGTGAGGGTTGTAAGTCAATTTGTAAAATGCACTTATGATCAGTAGGATTGGGTGTGAGTGCATACTCAGGGCATACTGGTATTAAGGATTTGAAGATTTGAACCCTTTAATAAATTCTTGGTTTCTTCTTCTGTAATGTTACAAATTTATGGCGCCACCTGCTGTAAATTAAGCATCGATAGATCTTATATGAAATGTAAGAGAATAACAATTAAGACTAAAATCTGATAGAATTCACAACTGTAGTTGCTAGGGCATAAATGGTTCTAACAAAAAGAACACGCCTTGCCTCTCAAACTTGTGCATAACGGGAATGCATATTTAACATGAGCATCGTCCTCAGGGTTTCATTAAAATTTGGTTTTAAAGTTTTTTTGAACTGCGCAACTTGTAATCGAGGATGTCTTTTTTCTTGTGACTTTCATCAATATATAGTGAAGGGCTCATCGGAAAATTGCATGCTCTGTATATCACCTGTGGTAGTTTCCTATTTAAGTCCTTTGATAGCATTTCACACATAGATGAAGCACTTATTGTTGTTAATTGGTTCTTCCCTAAACAATAGAGTTTGAATTGCTACCATTTTACACTTCACTAGCTGAGTTAAAGGAAAGTGATTGATTAACTTAATTTGTACTTCTTTTGATTTAATTAATGAGATTAATCAACTTCAAAAAAGGACAGTTCAGCTTGAGCTCAAGTAAAGGAACATGCAAGTTCAAGGCTGGCAGATCTTCTCAAGATTACTGGAGTCTATTAAGGATGTTACTCAGTTCGCAAGAAAAAAAATCTGTAGTGGCTCGATAATATTAAGCTTCTTGTTAGATATGTTTGCTCTCAGCAACGAGCATAGTTTGGCTCAATAAGAATCCACAGAGAGTCATTGAATTTGAGTAATTAAATGGAGTGTTAATTCACAAAACATGTGAAATTCTAGATATACGGTGTTATGTGTCAGATTTATCTTTCGTATCAATCTTAATTCACGAAACGAGTAAACTTCTCAATCTCCTGTTTATTCAAGTTACTTGCACTGCTAGAACTTCTGCAGAGATTCAAAGTGAAATTGCAAATTACGTGCAAGCTAAATCGGATATACCTTGCATTCGAAGAAAGAGCTGAGCATATTTTATGACCGAAAACTCTTGTTAGCAAAGCCATAACCGAGTATACCCATTCTAAAACCAAGAAAGATGGAGCTCAGGCACACTATAGTGCAAAAATTGCCTACCAGCCTCAAACAAGAAACAGGAAATGCAAGTTTGGATGGAAACCTACGTACATATGTCATGGCATGAACATGTACAACTCCTTCCACTGCTACTCATCTCTTCCTCTTGCCTCCAGCCTTCTCTGTAGATCCAGAACCACCTCTCCCTCTACCACCTGGTTTCCTTTCCCCAAATGTCGATCCACCTTTACCTCTGCCTGCCAGGGTCTTCTTAGCACTTGAATGTGTTATGTCCTTTATTTCCATCTCCACATCAATTCCTACAATAAATTACATATAGGTATTTGACCTTTTTTTCCACACAAAACTCAATGAATAGGTGTTCTATATCAAGCTAACAAAAATCTTTAAAAAATAAGAGTTAATTGAGAAGAAAATTTAAACTCTAGCCATTTTAGTAGGGCTAAAGGATAATGAATAACCTTTGGACTTTAAGCTTTGAAGTTCATCTTGCAGCTTCTTGTCAGCATTGCCATCTGACAGACAAAGAATAATTACTAAGATAAATACTATTTACACTTAATTCAAATTCTGCAGTCAAAATATTTACCGTATTTTTGTCGAGAAACCATTGATAAAAAATAAAATGATTGGTAAAATGTAGAACTAGATCATATTAATTGGCTAAAAGTTAAAAAAACATAGCCCATTCATTCAATATATGGAACTCGTTATTGTTTAGTATAACATAATAGTTTTTGTAATTTGAAAAATCCCACTCAACCCAAAAGATTGAACCATTGGATAAGGCCTATGACTTGATCATTTATCAACTCAACATTGATATTCCCTTCCAAAAAGAAGCGTAAGCAAGATTTTCCAGTATCTATTTTGGTTTAGATTATCTCCTCGCTAAATCCTTTTTGGTAGTAAGCCATTCAACCAAACAGCTTTCTTCATGGGACACTGTTTGTTGGCAAATGAATCAGATTATGGAGATAATAAGCTAAACATCTAACAACCTGGGTGTGTGCCCTAACTCTAAAAACGGAGATATCATATATTCTACAAGTGAAGAATATGACATTAACATAGAAATTCTTCTCATTGGGAGCCTAGAATATCATATCCTCTTGCTCTTGGTTATCATTGACCCTTGGAATCAACCTACGTAAAACAGATACCTAGCAAGGCAATGATGAAACGACAGAGTTGGTGCAAAGTAGATATATGATTGATTAAACAATGCACTACAATAGTTAATAACATAGTGCGTCATGTGCATTTTGTTTACTTTATAATTCTACCTTTTGACTGTCAGGAGGCAAACTAAAAATAAATAAATTTGAACAGCAACCAATCATTAAATGCCACTAATAGCAGTCATAACAGGATGATCAAACAACAACAATCTTGAGATTATCAAAACACTTGTCCATTAAAGGGAAGGCATTTTACCCAATTCATCAGTGTCAGAAAAGCTTTCTTCTTCATTTTCTGCCAATAAGTCGCCATTTTCTTCTCCTAAAGCATCGTCAGAAGGTTCCACAGTGGCTACAATTTGCTTCTTGGAGGTTTTCTTTATTCCAGGAAGTGGTACTAAATCTGCCGACCGCACCATTCTTGATTTGTTCTCTTCTTTATATGCCCTGGTCAAAGCAGCTTTCACAGTTGAAGCTATCCCATCCAAAGGATTTGCATGCCCCTGTACATAAAGAAACCATAAAGTCCGAGACTTTTGACAATTAAGGAAACAACAATGTTGGTTCCTAAAGTACATGGATGCTACCTGAAATTTTGATAACTCCACAACAGTATCATAATCCTCCTGAGTTAGTGAGTAATAAGTCATGAATTGCACCACCTTCTCAACAGCTTCATCCTGATCATTATACCAAAACAAAAGAACATTCAGGCACTTCAAGTAAAAATTCAAAGAAAAAAGACTTAGTCACCTAAACACATCACCAATGATCTTGCTCTTAGTGAATATCGATAGTAAGCCAGTGATGAACATGAACATGAAATAATCTCTCATATATTTTAACTAAAATTTCATGCACATCGAAGCCCAGGAAAGTTGCATTTGTTTTATTAAGATTTCAAAGCTGTTTTACAGTCACCTCATTTGTATCATTTTAAGGTTCCTATATACAAGCCTGAAGAACGGAAGATAAATACAAACAAGAAATGCGGAGATTAAAGGACAGTAAGGGCTCTTAAGATGCCAATCTGTTCACATATACCACCGTATGTCAAGAAATAAATTTCAAACCTTAGGCAGTAATCGAAGAGGATCAGTCAAATGTTTCAAAACAACTGGAAAATATTCAAGTCGGAGAGTCTCCCTGTAACAATAACACAAGAGAAAGCTATTAAACAACTTCCGAAGATTAAAGAATGGATATATGGAAAACTAATCAAATTATAGTTTCTAAAGGTTGATCTAACTTAAGGATAAGAAGAACTGTAGCACCATGAGAGGAAGGGCCAGTATTGTGCGTCAGTTATTCTCACTCTACAGCTTATTTCTTTCATTGTCCTTCATAATCCAATCTACTTTAGTATAAAATACAACAAGTACAAAAGCTCATAAAATGCAATATAAATCACAGTTAAAATTAAGGTTGCATCAACCACTTTTACTATTTTAATCTTTCTTTAGAGAACACAATCAGTACTAATGGTATAGTGTTCAGTTTATCTCCCAACTATACATATAATTTATAGGAGTTGGACAAGTAATTTATATTAAGGGATTAAGACTAACAAATTGGTCCACATGAGTTATTCCACAATGCCTAATCAAAGACTAAATCTGTGTTTAATGAAAGTCAACTCTGTTGTTGATGTCAACTCACATTAATGAGACTTAAACAGGTTTGGAGAAAAAATATTTGGGACCAAACAGCTAAACAAAATAATTGAATTTGGACACAAACCCATTGCAGCGTCACCTTGGCCATTGCGTAATGAACACAACAATGACAATAGACATCACAATAATCTCCTGGCATCACAATGCTTTTTATTCTAGATTTCTTGCATGTTATTAAAAGTGATACGTTATGCAAGGAGATAGATGCTTGATCAACTCTTCATACATCATAACAAAATTTTGACTAAGCAGAGCAAAAGAAGTAAACTGAAGAGATGGGATGAGGTCAGAAAACAATTGGCAGTTTCTCCTCAAATTTAGATATAGCGAAGCAAGCTGAGAAAGCCATAAAGCAAATGCTAAAAACGTTGATATCTATACATAAGGATAGAATAACTTCAAGTTCGGATCCAAAAGCAGAGTTACCTTCCCAAATTAGATTCACGGGAAGCAAGGAGATGAACATGTAAATTCTCTAAAAGTCTCAAATTTTTTCCTGTTGTAGAGTTCTTTCCTAGCCACCCGCCAAATCTGTTAAAATTGCGTTCTCCCTGCAAGTATAAATACAATTTCATAATGACAGGGGAACAGTAATAAGAAAAGAATAAATGTGTCATGCCGGTATATATCAACTCTAAGCATTGAACATTGGAATGACAAGATACCAGAACATATAAACAGAACCATCCAAATAGGTTAGCACGAGCATTGGACAATATAAGTAGAGAAAAGAAATAATAGAAAAATTACACAGATTGCCCATTAAAAGCATGCAAACAACACAGATGACCAGCAGCATTACAATTCCATTTTAATCGAGTCAGTGTAAGGGTCAGTCATTAGTCAGAGCAAAGATCAATGCACCGTCAACACCAACAGAAACTCAAAGGCAGAGAAAAACAACCAAACATAGAGTGCACAGAGTGATTCAATAAATGTTCAGTAAGAACTCAAACTTGAAGAAGAAATCTAAGAAACCTCAATATATTCCATATTCTCTTGCCTTTTCTTTATTTTTCATGTACGTCCAGGAGTACTGACATGGGGGAAAAATATTCATTAGCTTCCATACCATGACACAACACCAAATTCTATTGAAGAATACTCAGTGAGGCCAGCTAGGTTGGTTATTATCCACCTATAGTGGCTAAACATGCAATGAAGAGTATTCAATGCATAATGATGTAACTTAATGCAATATCTAATAAAAGAAAATTTAAAGCTATTTTTCCTGCTCCCAAAGATGAGAGACATTGCATAATGATGTAAATTAATGTAATATCTAATAAAAGAAAATTTGAAGCTATTTTTTTGCATCCCAAAGATAAGATACATAAAAGAAAAATAAGGTAGTTGAGCTGGTCCTTTAATTAGTATGGAAAGGCACATTGCATGCTCTAAACTTTAATTAGAGTGAAATCATTTTGTATCCTGTTTCAAACCACTCAAGGTGCTTGTTTCTCTTCTATTCTTTTGTGTTGCAGAGATCATTGACAACCTTTAGCTAGAAGTCATCTTTAGAGTTTTAGTATCATCTACTACATGAAGCTATCTAGATCAAGTGTTCAACTTTTGTCCGCGTAAATGTACATCAGATAAAGGCAATCCTCCATTACATAATGGAAAAGCAAAAAAACGATTTGTTCAAGATGCAAGACAGGCATTCCTTACCGGTTCAAGCGTCTCCCTTTGTCCATGCATCAATGCAGCACTGATTAAAACAGCAAATTAGACAGAACTACTTCCAAGGTATAGTGAAAACTAGGGTTGGCAATGGATTGGGCCGCAACCAAAACGATGTTGTTTTGGTGCCCTTCTCAGCTTGCCTTCCCTAGCAAAAACCACATATCTAGTAAATGTTGTTAGACATACGGGATAATACATGATGAAAGTGAACTAGTTTGTGATAGTTGCCATTGCCGATTTCTTCGAATCTGTACATTTATTATATCTCCATCAGCGATGGACTCAGCAGCACGAGCAACCAATCTCATGCGTTTCACCCCATCATCGTCTCTGCTAACTGAACTTGGTCTATAGTTGATATAATTTTCCTGTCAAAAGTTTGAAATTGTCATTACACCTTATCCGACAGCTGAAACAAAAAGAAATACAAGTTTATAGGATTTACAGTTTTATAATAAAAGCTTGCCAACAAAATATAGCACAAAAACAAGGACCTGAACAATAAGAGGAACTAAGTCAGGATCACTCATGCTGAGGTCAATCCGCTCATCCATTCTCAATTTCCCTCCACCAAAGCCAAAAAGCCTACAAAGCAAAATATGACATAAGACATTCCAACAAGCATATATCTGAAATAAAAAACACAAGAATTCATTCGGTTATCAAGGGCAAGGGATTGAAGTGCAAATGGTATTATCATATTAATTTTAGGTTGTTTATCTACATTCAAATCAACAGGTAGATCTTTATAAATTTCTATGCAATGAAAGTATAGACAATAGGTTTCGAATACGACTAATCCTAATTAGGGAATTCATCCTTCTAAAAGGATTAGTTTAAGTGAAAAAGACTCTGCAACCAAAATCTTTGATGAAGTTGTAGAAGCTATGGTGATTTATTGATCCCACTTATGCTCCATTCCTAGCTTTTCAAGCCCTTTGTTGTGTGGCTTCATATGCCTTTTACAATTGCTTATTTACATTTAGTGCCATCAAATGCATTAGGATAAAGAATAGTCTGGTCTCCTCAGCAGGACCAGTTATACACACGAGTATATAGATGAGATTCATAGTTTTGATAGCAAAATTTCTTGTTTGCTTCAAATTCAGGCATAAATCAAATAGTGGAGACCATGAATATTATTTCGAGGAACTTAACGTATGCACTCCTCATATTTCAGAATACATCTGGTAACATAGCCTAGAGAAAGACACAGAATCAGGAGACAGCATTATAGAAGGAAAAATGGATCATCTAGTCATACTTGTCAACAGCTGTAAATGGAGAAATATCTTCATCCTTTGCACTGCTAAGAAGGCGCTGTCTAACATCATCATACTTGATGATAGACATGGAGAGACTCATGTATTGCAATTGATTAATTGCCATGCGCATATCCCCATTTACCCTTTCTGCAAGTTCCTCAAGAGCTATCTGGCAAATAATCACAGATTGAATTTATCAGTTACCTTTTACCAAGAAGCAAATGAATCACGAACCTGAAACATGGGATCCGTCCTTCCACTATAAATGGAATAGACTCCTAATCACCAGCACATCCCCTTAAAATTAGAAGCAAGAAACGGAGAAAAAAAACTTTCATTTGTTTTGCTTTACATTCTCAAGATCTTATAATCTGAGGCAGGAGACACATGTCAGCACTAAATTGTTACTGCAAGGCCATTTAGTACTTTGATGCATGAAATTTCTTATTCCATTTTACAAAGAGTAGCATTAGATACCAAATTCTTATCTTCTGTATCCCAATTACTGTGAATTCAAATACCATAATGTGATTATAACAGCTTGAATCTCCCGGGGACATTCACAGTTAAAAAAGGGAAAACCACAAAAAATGCAAAGCTTAAACAAGCATTTACCTCGTTAGCTTGAAGGCCTTCTGCATTAGCAACTTGCATTAACCTCTTTGCCATCTACAACACACCAAATTCATAGTTAATTTATACAATCTTCGGCTGCACAAATCTCATAAGGTGAAATTAACAGTAATAAATGAATGAGGACTTCATTTACATAAACAGTTATCAACATTTGCAACAAAGATAAATGGAATACTCTTAAAACAACAAGATTTAAGAGTCAAATATGTCTCTACTGACAACTGGTAGGTATTGACTAACAAACAATTTAGAGATCATTAAAGGGCTTATAGAGGTTATGTTTTAGCATTATTTATATTTATCAAGCTCTTAATTCATCCTTAGTAATCTCCCGTAATCTACAAATTGTATGTAGACAACTGTAGATAATTCAATAACTTCAACTATTGTTTCAACCTTAGACGTATATACAGGAATATGAATAAAATTTCCACACATAAAGTTATTATTAGAGTATCTGGAAAGAAAAGTCATAGTTGAAAAACTGAACTAATGGCTTGATCCTCGCTCAATTTTGAATTTCACTAATATTCCTGGAAGCCACTTATCTCATAAGACAAGCTCACGCTAAAGTTCGAATTTAGAAAGCTACGTCTTATTATAAATACAATTAAATGCATGTGTAAAGCACATCTACACAAAAGCCGCTCATCATCAAAGATTCATGGCATATCTATACTGGAATAATTAACCTGAAGCCTGAACGCTTACAACCATGGAGACCGAAGATAATAACCTACAGATGCAGAAAAAAGAATAATAGGGGTGAGGAGAGAAGGAAAAGAGAGCAAATCCATAAACCTGTTGTTTTGTAGGTTTCCGAAAGTTGAGAAGCAAACAGTAGTTCAGCAGACTTTTTAGTTTCTGACTATAGCGATCATTACAGATGCAGATAATTGGCACTTTGGAGATCTTTATGCTGGCAATAAGATCAGCAACTCCACCTCTATCACCAGCAGACATCCCATCTACCTCATCCATGATCAAGACTGTTTTTGGATGCTTTGACCTACAATCTCATTAAAACGGATATCAGCAGGAAGAGTAAATTACATGCTATGTTTTAATACAACATAGGAAGAAGGTGACATCAACCTATCCATGTCAACACCCAGAGCTTCATTGCTGACAAGTTCCTTTATACAATTTGCATTGCTTCCACCAATTCCTCTATAAATCTTAGCATCTGCCTTCCCACGACTGTCACTGGCATTTACCTAAATAGTATATAGAAAACAAAGAACAACAAAATGAGAAAAGCTATAACTATCAGTAAGATCTCACAATGAAAGTCCAGTCCAAACACTCTAAATCTGAAAATTTCATATAAAATATGATACCTCAATAGCTTGAAAACCAAGCATCTGGGCAACCAACTTTGCCGATGTTGTTTTTCCTATACCAGGTGTTCCACTCAAAAGCACAGCTTTCTTAGCATTAGAATCATTTTGTTTTTCACCTTTTCCCTTATTTCCACCTTCCAAAAATTGCGCATGCCAAGTTTTCAACCAGTTATGAAGCTGGTTAACCTACAAACAGATATGAAGTAATTTAACAGATTTACATCAAATAAAATGTTAGGTTTTTAACAGAATGTTCAATTCGCAAATGCTAACAGATAAACTATGTACCACTGACTGATTCCCAACTATATCAGTTGGAGACTTTGGTCTGTACTTCTCTGTCCATGACAGGAGAGATTCTGCAACAGCTTGCTCTTGCAGCTTTGTTGGCTCCAAAGTTTCAGCAGAACTTTTACGGGCTACATCCCTAGGCAAAGAGTTACCTATTCAAAAACACATCTCAGGTCAGCCAAGTTCAAATAAACAGATGATCCTACTGAGTAATTTACCATAGAAGCAATATATACTGGGAATTTCCACAGTCCAGAATTCAAATCATTCCTAGACTATCTGGCGTACTACTTAAGTAGCATCTGGGGAAAAGGTCATTTGTTTCTGTTGCTTACCCTTCAGTTCTGCTTTCTTGGGACCTTTCTTTGTAACTGATACAACTTCCTCCACAGACTCCTTTGAGTCATTCTGTGATGAGCCTTTTGTGCCTTTTGATGCTCGGACCATATCAAACAGTCCATCCTCAGAAAGGAAGGGAGTGCTGCAGAAAGAAGTATAAAAAAAACATAATTCTAGAAGAAGCACCTATGACAATGTTTGTATCAGGGGCAACTTACCCAAGCTCTTTTGCTTTCGAAGATTTCCGTCCCTCAATATCCTCATCACACAAAAGATAATTCTGAAAAGAGACAATATCAATAATATGCCAACGATGTTATTGAACCAAACTACTAAAGCATTGTGTGTGAGGTAACTGTTTTTTTGCTGACAGATCCAGTGACACGACCCCCATGCCTTTTAATCAAATCTTCTGCTTCTTCTCTTTCTAAACTGTAAATATGGTAAAAAAAAAAATTAGCATGACATGGCAAAATCACCAGTACACATAGTCATAGAGTAGGCAAGCTACCACAGCTAGACAATTAAATAAGTTGATGTGGAAATGCTATTTCAAAAGATCAGGAACACACATGTATACCTAAAACATGTAAATAAGCAAAGTAGATTGAACTTATGAACAACCTTAAGAATAAGAAATAAAGTACCTATCAAGTGTTCCACTAATAACAAAAGTTAATCCGGCTAAACAATCTGGAGCACCTTCAGGGACTTCCTGAGTACAAAACAGAACCCATGTTAAACTAATATTGCAACCACTCTAGCTCATTCCTTCGACAGTAAATCTTACCTTTTCCCCTTTATGAGGAGGGTCTTTCCTATCAAAATTCATGAATCCCCTTCCACCACCTCGGCCCCTTCCACCAGAAGGAGCTGTTGAAGCACCCCTACCACCACGGCCCCTACTGTGACTCCTTCCACCAGACTTAAGAGAATCAGTATCTTTAACACCATCATCATCATCACTTTCACCTTCATCATCATTTACAGATTTCTGAGCAACTCCCCTACCTGTACTACTCTTCAGCTTTTTACTAGGGGTGACGTCAACATAATTACTTTTCTTATTAGGCATTACAAAGTCATCGTCATCTTCACTTTCATCAACTTTGTGAACCTTTTTTGAGGGAGGAAGTTTCACAGATTTTCCACCACCACTTTGAGTTTTCCTCTTCAAAGGAAGTTCCTCCACTTCTTTTTCATCTTTTGGCTCTTGTTTGTCTGCTGCAAAATACTTGCTTGTTTTCCTTCTACCTGAACTCTCTTGAACACTTTGCGTCTGAACCCATATCAAGCAATATAAATGAGCTGTATACTACTTAAACATGGTAATTGAAGTGGCACATGCAAACAATAACAATCTAAAGCGTTGTTTACACATATTAGCAACAATGCAACAAACCATAAGGTTTTACATAATGACTAAAACCAACCATCCAAAAATTATATACCAGAAGCAAAAATGCCGACTAGCAGATCAAAATTTCAAGACTTTATGGACCTCAACAAACAATTACTGGCCTGCAACCATGTATGCATAAAGAGGGAGCAATTCACTTACGGTCATTTCAGGCTTTGACTCAGGTTTCTGCTCTGTTTTGTTTGGGGAAGATTGAGCAGGCTTAACGGCATTCCCATTGCCTTTGTCTTTGTCATGGGGCTTCATCAACCATTTCCTAATATCCCGTTGCTGTGATGCCATAAAAACAGAACTTTGTTTGTGCAAAAATACGTTAAGGTTCAAAATGATCAGAAAAACAAAACCCAATTAAACCCTAAACCCTAACCCCTGTTTCTGTTAATCGGGATTGAAAAAATGTATCGCCTTTTGTTTTACTTTATAATCTTTTCCCGTGAAACTGAAAAAAAAATCAAAATTTAAAGATTTTTCGTTCTCAAATTTTCCCAGAAACCAAACAAAAAGCAGCGTGGAGCGAATCAGAAAGTAACACAAAAGTGAGTCGTAAACTCACCATATCTGAATCAAGTAAAAGGACAAACAACTCAAATTGTAACACTCCTGAGATTGATGAGCCAAAACCAACCAAAGAGAAAACAGTCCAGCTGAACCTTAACGTTTTCCCTTTTTTTGATGAAAGCCTGTAAATTTTGTCACGTAACCAGGGAGTGGGTTTGCTCTGTTGTTCATACCCTCCGGGAGGGAAATCTCTGCGCGGATCTTTTAGCCAAACATGGCGCTTCTCATTCCTGTCGCTGGTCTATCTGCGAGGCCCCTCCTCCTGGTCTTCGCCGGCGTCAGCTCTTGATGCTGCTTCTGCGGCTGTCTTACGTTTTTAGGCTTTGTTCTTTTCCCTTTCACCAAAAAAAAAACAACCACAAGCTTAAAATTACCGGGGAAGGTTTTAGCATACCTAACATAATAAGTTAGAACTTAGGAGTTAGGACTGCTCGTCCCGACCCGATCCGACCCAAAAAAAAGGTCCGTACCATACGACATCGTTCACTGTTTCCCTAAAATGGGGTAAACTCTTCGAACAGAAAATCGTTTGAATTTTTGTTTTTTAAGCAAACCATCAATTTCCTTCTCTTTATCCAATCAATCAGCTTCTTGAAAGCTGTAACCTTTACAGGCTGTTTGGAAGAGGATGAATTGAATTCAATCTTGAATTGAATTCATCTGTTTGGAATCAGCAAAAGAGGATGAATTGGATTCTGCCGTGGGTTTAAAACCCACTTTCTTAACAACTTCAATTCACGTCCTAAGTCACATGAATTCAACCCCAGCAGCCGCTCTCATATGTTTTCACGCACAAACCCAATATTCCCTTTATTCCAACATGAATTTTATACTCACATGGCGCCAAAAGCTCGACGACTTCCAACGCCTGCAGCCGATTTTC
>JAOSBM010000008.1:6496072-6509943 GCA_027568955.1 Erythroxylum tenue
CCATATTGTCACCGAATCCAAGAAGAACATTCATGTATATTTCTTCTTCCACGTCACCACGGAGATATGTGTTTTTTACATCAAACTATTGTAATTCCCAATCAAAGTTAGTTGCCAAGAGTACAATGACTACTACCATATTCATCTTTGCAACAGGAGCAAAGGTCTTAATGTAATCCACTCCATATATAAAAAAATGATTGGGACAGAACTTTCATTATGAAAATGCAGTCTCAAGAAAAAGGAAAAAGAAAATGATTCTTCGTAACATCTTTGACTCCATGTCTAAGTGCATTTGCATATTAAACAGATAATATAACCATTATATTGAAGCAATTTTTTCAGCACATCAAACTTAAAATAAAAAGGTACCTGCATGAATCCACCCGTCCATAAATGTGTTCAACCATTCCAGCTTCAAGATGGATCATTGAGATGATAGTGGATGCTTCTTGATCACACAAATTGTAACCCCAGTACCTTTGAAGTTTCTCCAAAGTGCCAAAGTGATGCAGAGTTTCATTCATAGACACTTGTAATAGATCAAATAGAGAAGAACATTGCTCATCCAAAATTCTTTGTTGGGTGAATAGAAGCCTGGTCAACCACCAGGAAATACTTCTAATTCCATGAACAGGAGAGATGTTTCCTTGAAATAACAAATCTCTTGTCCTCATAACCAACATCTTAGCGAAAACTAGATACTACAGACAACAAAACAAATTGATGAGTGCTTTTTGTATGCAATTTGTAAAGAAATTGATAACATGTATTTGAAATGAAAAAGGTACCTGAAGATTAGAAAACTTAGCAAGCAAGTGAGAGCCATCAGACATGAGCTGAGTAGACGCCCAATTTTCCCATTCCACAAATTCTGCATCTTCTAGAACTTTGCACAGTACCGGACATTTTGGCAAGTCCTCGTCCAGAGGTCTAACAACATCATAACAATAATAATGATAATAAAAATGGGTTACTATTATTATCATCTCAAACCATTATTTCATTATTTGTTTAAAAGATAATATTATTGTAATAATAATGATGACGACGACGACAAAGCTGTAGCTACCCAGTAATGTTGATCTTTATAAAGCAGAAGAAAGCGGCAACAGCAAAGCAAATGACGAAGACAACCCTGGAAGCCATATCAGAGTTCTCATCACTGTCCTCCAGAAGAAAAGCCTCCATGTTCTCTACCAGGTCCGAGTAGAAAGTGTGAGCAAAGAAATTGTGAGTAGCAGGGGAGTGGGGGAGGAGGAGCTTGGAAAAAGAAAGAGCTTGGGCATAGTTTCCAGACTCGATCAAATTGAGGACTTCATTGATATGTGAATGCAGACTTTTATTGTTTAACACGTCTGGCTGTGAAAGCGGCGGTGGCGGTGGCTGTGGCTGTGGTGGTGGAGAAGTGAAAGTGCATCGAAGGAGACGGAGCTCATAGCTGTGCACAAGCTCAGGAGGAGTCGCTCCGCCCATTTTGAACTTTGTTCTTCTGTTTCTGTGACGTATAACTCTTGTATCCCAAGATAAAAGAAGCACTTCACTGCCTACTACTACTAGGGTTTACAGGCTGTTTGGAAGAGGATGAATTGAATTCAATCTTGTGATTGAATTCAATTCATCTGTTTGGAATCAGTAAAAGAGGATGAATTGGATTCTGCCGTGGGTTTAAAACCCACTTTCTTAACAACTTCAAGGATTCTGCCGTGGGTTTAAAACCCACTTTCTTAACAACTTCAATTCACGTCCTAAGTCACGTGAATTCAACCCCAACAGCCCCTCTCTTATGTTTTCACGCACAAACCCAATATACCCTTTATTCCAACATGAATTTTATACTCACATGGCGCCAAAAGCTCGACGACTTCCAACGCCTGCAGCCGATTTTCTGCAGAGATCGATGGCTGCCTGTACTTAGGCGACTCCCAACTTAAGATCGACAGGTCACGGGTGCCTCTGAACTCCTACGACTTCGAGCTTCAGGTATAAACAATCACGTAACCAGTTCAGCTGAGGAAGTAGAAAGAGTTAGAATGCCTCTTTATGATTGCATGCTTCTGCTGAAGCCTCATGTGAAGAAGGAAGCATCGGCAGACTTGGTTGCTCGGGTAGGAAAACATGTTTACAGTAGAAACGGTGTTCTCACTGATATAAAATCATTGGCACTGTTCAGCCAGGTTATGGTATTAAGAAGCTTGATGGAAGCTGTTATCAAGGCCAATTAACGCAGAGACACCTTTTTTTTTTCTTCCTTTAAAAATTTTCTAAGCCTTTTTAATTAAAAATTAAGAACTTTTAAATCTGAATAAATTTAGAAAACAGTTTTCTAATTGTGTTTAAAAGGTTGATTTTATCATGATTGTTTTGGAATTAAGTTTAATTTTTTCAAGAGTTTAATTATTAAATTACATTAATTATCAATTCAATCCCAAAATTAAGGCAATTATTTTTCTTAATATGAAATTATTTTCTTAATATGATTAAAATTAATAATTTATTGATTTCTAATTAATTTTAGAAAAGTGGTTTTTAAAATAAGAATTAATTGAATTAATTGGTTTCAATTAGATTGAAATTAATTAATTAGAATTCTTAAAATTAAGCAAATTGTTTTTCAATAATTAAATTTATTTATTTCAATAACTAATTCGGTCTAGCCTGATATCATTTGCAATCAATTTTTTATTTTAATTTTAATAATAAACTTTTTTGATGATATTACTTATAACGAAATTGATGTTTATAAGTTGCACTATGTAAATGTGAATGTTTATTAGTTAATAATATTATTTTTAGTCAGGGGTAAATGTGTCATATGAAATAATTGAATTCAATTTTAATCTTATTGGATTTGTTCTAAACAGTGTAATTGAATTCAATTATAATATTTATGGATTTGTTCCAAACAATGTAAATTGAATTCAATTCAATCTCATTAATGTAATTGAATTCAATTCGTTAACGAATTCAATTCGAAGGTTTCCAAACAGGTCGGTAACTTTTAATGATTTTTAAAGTTTATTATATGTTTAATTAATGTGGGATGATCTTAAATTTGTCTCTTTGAATCTCAGAGCTTGCGTTGTGTACATTAAGAAGATGCAATGGGGGTCCGACGGGGCAAGAATCCCTGGAATGCAGAAGCTAGTTTTTAAGTCGATATGGAGGGTTTCTGAGAGCTGCTCTTTTGAAGCCGCCTGAGGAGAAGCACAATGTCCAACTCAATTGTTTCAGCGGAGTTCCCGAGGAATTCTAAGGAATTGGATCGCGTGTTAAGAAGCAACTGCATCTGCTCAAGGGTCCTTGCACAATTCCGTTGCTTTCTTTGAACATCAATTCAAACTTAACGAAGAATCTTAGTGACATGATTGTTTGCTCCCTTTCAGTGAAGTAACTTCAACACTGTTTCCATGCACAGATTAAACGAAAATTTTCTCCCTCCTCTTTTCACTTGATTTAAATGGCAATCTAAAAACAAAAAACAGCACTTGCAAGCAAATTCACAGAAGCTGGCATGATTGCATTATAAAGGGCAAGTGATATACCCTCCAAAATGAGATACTGTTATATGGTGAATTCTCTACAATTTGATTTTTCTAAACAAGCAAGATTAGATAGCGGAAAAAAGATAAGGGAGAACTCGACGAGCCAGCTACCTTTGTCTATCCCAAGAAGTCATTGTCTTTGTCCTCAAGCCAAAGTGTAAACCCCCACAAAAGGCATAAGCACACTCCCCATCCAAAGCTTCCCATCCTTCTCTTCCACTTCACTAACTGCTTTAATAACTTTTCCCTCACTGTCCTCAAGTATTTGCAAGAGCTTACCTTCTGGACTGTATTTAACAACTACACCGTGAAGCCTGCCACCAATGTGAAGCAGAAACTGAATCTTTGCAGGGATTGGGAGTTTGAGTAAGAATGTCCTCAGCTTGGGGTATAGTGCACATATGTAAGTGTAATAATTCCGGCGACTGTGGACCGCTACCCAAAAGTCACCATCTTCGTTCCGTCTAATATTGTCAGGAAAGCCGGGTAAGATGGCTAATACCTCCGAAGTTCCTGCCTTCTCACCTTTCAGCCAGTACTTACGCAATCTGCATTCAAATATATGGTATGAGATGTAACTGAAACAACAGTTGCATAGAGAAGCATTTCTGATGCCCAAGAAGGTGGCATTACCAGAACATGGGCTGTAAAAGTCTTTATTTCAACACCTATCACTCATAATCATGGCAGACCACTAAACATCAAGACCCACCAAGCAACATATGTCGTTACATTGTTCTAATGCAAGTTGCTCGACTATGAAATGTGGAGGTAAACTCTGCTACAATTATTTCTCCCCCCTTTTGGTCTTTTTTCATCTAGCACTAGCACATCAAACTCATTCCGACACTCCCATAATGGTTAAGAAGAACATCCACTGATAAAAAAGTCCACAAAACAAGGCAACTTCCTTCTCCAAGTGATAGGTAAAAATACACTTCTGGGCTTCAAAAACCACTAGCAGGCATTTCTTTGTTGCATATACACTAAACCAGTGAGTATCGATACACCAATTAAGCCATGAATCCACATCAAACTAGACACTAGCAGAACCTATGACCTCGCTCACATGCATAATAGCATTTATTTTACCAATAACTTTAGGTGCTCTCTCCTATATCTGACATGGAGAATAATCCGTCTAAAAGTTGTATATCTTGGGCTACGGAAAAATTTCTTAACCATTTAGAAGTAAAGATGGAAAACAATCACAGATTTCCATTATAACAACACAAAAGAAGAAGCAGGACTAACCTGCCAATAGCTCCTTCACAAAAAACAAGGAAGGAACCGTCTTTGCTTATGGACACGCCATTAGGGAATTGAAGATTTGCCACAAGGACAGTGGTTTCTTTAGTAGTAGGATTATATTTCAGAAGTCTTCCACTATCCTCTGAAGAGAATACCAGCTGCATAAAGTTCCTGAAAGATATAGTGATGGTATTAACAGTGCACCAAGAACCATTTAATAACATTTTGACCGAAGAGAAGCAAAGAAAAAACAACGATTTGTTCAATTAGCACTATCCACTGAATCCCGATAAGTTGGATGAATCTCATGCAAGTGCAAATGCTTAAACAAGCGTAACCGCAATTTTCTAAAATCTTAGCAGTGAGATTATTGCCGTGAGGAGTTAAACTTTGCTCTATATTTGATGTCATTGCAGAGTGAATTACATGGGCTCTGACTTGGATCAGGAAGCCTCTACTAATTCAAGAAAAACGGCAATGACATCAAGCCCTGGGATTAAAACTTTATCCACAGACCATAGTACTCGGGCAGTTTGGTCCTTCCTTTTTCTCTTCAATGTAGCATTTGAAGGTGACACTGAACACATGAAAGAAACAGGAGGCCCTCTACTTTGTGGAGATCATGATTTTTTTTCTCAATTGCATGTTTTTCATCACATTCAAGTGCCATCTCAATGTTCTCAATATGATGACGAAATCAAATTTCCACAATATCATGTCCTAAGCCCAAATAAACAGAAGAGGCAATAGGATGCACCAATGATTTTGTAACATATTATGACTGTCCTAAGCTTCCACATCAGCCCATTAGAGTTAAATTCAGATAGCGAATTGTCAGTGAAAGACAATAAGATCAGAAACTTACCTTCTTTGGTACTTAGTGCTACTATCTGTGAAGTAAACATTCCCTTCATCGTCAATATCTAGATCATTTGTGAACCGCAGAGGAGTTCCTTCCGCCTCTGTTGTAAGTGATGTTGCCAATCCACCCTCTGGCCCCACCTTCATCAGCCCAAAATAGGCATCCGCAATATACAAATAACCTGTTTTCTTGTTAAAACGGAGCCCCAAAGGCCTGCCACAAATGTGCTCATTCGGCAAATAACTTAAAGGGGATGGTTTATGGTCACAAACTCCTGTCCTGAATCCACAAAAAGTAGGAAAAATTTGTCAGTTAAAAATAAATCTGAAGATGGATGAACATAGAAACTAGCAGAAGAAATTTTGACTGATAACCAAAATTCAGAAACTACAATTAAATCATAAGCATTCTGTTGTTCTGGAAAGAAATATAATCTTCCCTTTGGTGCGTGACTGGTTCTCCATATCAATGGGAATAGAAACTCCAATCAATTCTGTGCAAAATGGAAATCTTTTTTGGGTACATCAGGAACTATATATTTTTATATTCCCTCGTCTCATTTACCTACCAGGACTCAAACCCTAGCAGATGGAGGGGTACTCTTACTTTTCTATCACCAGAGAAACACTTGATGTTTCATTTTCAGAAAGCTTGTTCCTTGACATATGGTGAATGGGGTCCTTCAAGAGATGAATTTATTGACAGGTAGCTGGAATCAATCGCTGTTTCACCTCTATACTCTTTTCTTCGAATTGTGATTAATGGCTCATCCTCGTTATATTTCAAGGCTAATAGCTAATTTTGATGCAATGAGACAAACGAAATTCAGTTATAAGTTTCCTTAGTCTTATGCCCTATTTTGAAATTGTATGAAAAGAAATGGTTAGCATTGCTTATACATCTGCTGTTGGTATTCTAATATGCTAGGAAACAGGCAATTGTTCTGATACAAGGTTTGCTGTTGGAATACTTGGAAATTATCAAAGTAATCTAGGAATGAATTCTTGAAAGTATCCAATAAATTTATATGTAGAACAAAGGATACAAGCAGATTTATAAGCATAGATATTCTGACTTTGATTTCATGAGTGTATCGGTTCTCGACATTAGGTTGCATCTTTTCTATTGGCCGGTGGATTCATACCATGGTATATCAAATAGACACTTGCATCTCCATCCTCATTGGATGTTGAATTTATCAAGGTATTTCCTAATTCGTTTGACCGAAAAACTTCACAATTATCAATTTATTGATTTTATTCTGTGACAGGAAATTGGAAGTGCCCAAGGCCACTCCATAAACATTAATTGTTAAGGCTTGTTGTTTGACAAAGGATTTGTGAAAAGAAAGAACAGATCAACCCTAGACTTAAAGATTTACACTTAAATTGTACAATAAGTATATTTGTCATATGGATCTAAGATAGGGACACTATGGCTTGTTTGTCAAGTTTGATTTAAAAATGACGAAGGCTATAGTATTTGGCATTTAAGTGAGACCTTATCCAATAAGTATTAAAAGTTTTTATTTTCCCCCGAGGATCTATATGGATATTGTGATACGTGAAAGGATACATGTCACAGGATGATGTAAAACATGCATGATACAACCAGTTTAGATGTTTGAATGAGTATAGCTATACCCACAAACTTGGTGAATCAACCATGATTTTAGCATTAAGCAAGTGAGAGAATGCAGGAAGTATCAAGGTTGTGGCAAGAATTCAGATTGTTTTACAGTACCAAATTTCATGTTTAGAGAACCCATCAGAAATACTTGATTCAACTGCAAGCACGAAATATTGTCTTTTTAAATTTTCCCCAATTATAGTTAATTATGATTCATAAGTAAAGATCCTTAATTAATTTTCTTAAGCAATGCGCTCAAGAAAACAAAGGTAAAGACATCAGAAACCCAGATTTTTTAAAAGTCGAAAAAGGAACAAAAGGTAGAAACAGACCTGTTATTTGAAGTGTAGGCAAAATCAGTCCAGCGCTGACCATCCCAGAACAGAATTCTACCATCAGCAACTCCGGTGTAAATTCCACGGCCATGAGGATCAAAAGTCACGCTCTCAGGGCCTTGAACTTGGTTCAAGAACTTGATTTCGGAATTCTGGAGCAAGTTGAGGTGATCTTTGTCAGTTGGGACAGTTGACCATAAAGGCATGTCAACCTTGTAGGCCTCGAAGTCTGGAAATTGCGAGATTGCACTGTGCTTGAACGGGTCGACGCCGCAGTACACGGCAAGAAGGAGAAACAAAAACCCAAAAACCTTCGCTATAGTCATATCCGGAGCCTTGAGATTGATTTCCCTGTGGGAGCCAGATAAAGATTGAAACTTGATTAGGTGGGTAGTAAGTGAAGAGGTCAAACAACCAGAACTCTACTTAACTAGCTTTTTGTTAGAGTGGTAGAAGAGGTACCGAGTGTTTGTTGGTGTTGAAAGTATCAACCGTGCGCTTGTCTGCTTCCTAACATTGTTAGGAGTCCGAAACAATTAAGACAAGAAGTGGTAGGTACGAAGTGGGTTTCTATTTTCAGTTTGTACTTGTAATTCCAAGGTGCTTAGATAAGGTGAACTGTTCAGCATGTTCTATCCTCCATTCTACGTTACTACTAACTTCGCAAAGTATACGAATTTGTCAATTTTTATAAATTTTAAATAAATGTATAAGGCTTTGATATTTATAAATTAATACTCCCTCGTATTTAAAATAAATGTCGTTTTAAAAGAATGCACACTTATTAAGAAAGTTAATGAAATGTCCGATATATCCTTATTAATTACATATTAAAGTGTCTTGAAAATATAATCTGTGTAATTAAAATAGGGGAGAAATTGAAGGGTAATTTTGGAAGTAAAATCATAAATATGTATAAAAAGACATAAACGATATTTATTTTGAATAATTAAAATCCCTCTAAAATGACACTTATTTTGAATAGGAAAGAGTATTCTTTACTAAAAGTCGATAGAGATAATAGATAAATATATTTGATTCAATATGAAAGACTATTATGATAATTTGATATTGCCTTTTAAGGTTGAACTAATTGATAAGAAGCTTTATAAATTTGGGTCGTATTTGATTTGATACTTTCGATTCAAGTATAACTCAGGGTAAGGCCTCATCCTCGTCTAATATAGTAGACTTAATGGTTAAAAGCCGTCTTTCAACAATTCCAAAATTAATCATAGCTTTGAGGGACTCTCTTGGTAATAGGAATTTGGATTGAGCTCTAACTTGAGGGTCAGTCGGCCCAACTCTTATTGAAATTATCATATTTTAATATATTTATGATCTATCTTGTGTAAAATAGTTCAATTGGTAATAATTTGATATAGAATGAATTATATGAAGATAGTTAAATAAGTTAATAAATGATTCGTTATCTTAAAGTAATTGGGGAGAATTTTCTATTATTCTTGATTGTTAGTAATTTAAGAAATTGCATGACCGGAGTGAATTGAGATTTTTTAAAAAAATTATTTAAAATATTAATTATTAATTAGCAAGAGCGACTATAATTGAATTTAAATAAAGTAAATACTAATTTCATACTTTATGTCCGATAGAATATTAGATGACAAAATGATTAAATCATACGTTATAACTATGTATGAATAGGGTAAGTCAAACTACTTTGACATTCTTATTATTTGGGTGATGTTGATAGATCATATTCTTAATCTATAATTATAAAATATTTATTAGATAATTAAAGGAATTTTAATTTATCTAATTCTAGTTATGAATTATAATTTATAATCATTACCAACATATTAAAAACCTAATAATCACACATAAAGAATAATTTCAAATAGAAAATTTAATTTAAATTAAGCTAAACTTAATTATCAATTTAAGAAACTTTATCTATCAAATGTAAGATATTTAATTTTGTTAAAGTTAGATTGTAATTATAGTTACAGTTAGAGATATAGTTAGAGTTAGATTTAGTCTTTAATTATAATTAGCAATTAATTTTCATTAGAAAGAAAACATTTCCCTACTTAGCCTTATTATTATTTTTTCTTGTAATGACTTTTTTATCATGTCTATCTTTATCATATTATTTAGATTGTTACTAATTTTATATTTTATTTATTAAGTATTTATTTATTTTATTATGATTATTTTTTCGTATGGGTCATTAGGAAACAAGCCTCTCTGCTAGTTAGGGATAAGTTTGCATGCTGCTAGACCTTTATAGACTCCATGTACCAGTAAGAGTTTTGTTGTTGTTGTTGTTGTATATAGACAAAAGGATATATAGTTTTTGATGTGCGACTTTAGTTTTAATTTCTTGCAAAAATGACGAAGTAATTGCTTAGGAAGATAAGGTGAGAAATTGAGAAAGAGAAAAGAGGGGAGAATTAAGAAAGAACCAATTTTTCAGTGAAGCTGAAAGTTAATGTGAATTCCATTTCAAGTGTGTCATGTGTGGGTGTTTTTTTTCACTACAGAATATAGTTAATAGGTCAAAAGTCTTAAGAAACTAAACTACTTCATTTCTATTTTCCATATTAACTAATGGTTAGTGAAATTATTATGTAAGTATTGTCTATAATAAGGTTCATTAGACACTGTAGTATATGTGCTTCTTTTAGATTTGCAATTGATGCTTATTTAGCTTTTAGTTACAATAATATGTTTATGATTTTAGGAGAGGAGGAGGGTGGGTAGGTGTAAGGATTTGACTAAGGGATTTCTATGCTTGAACTAGATAGTAGTTCACCCCTTGATTACTATATTATCATCATTAATGTTAGAATTTGGTATAATATATTAATATGTTCGTTCTATTGCATATATATCTTATATGTGTTCTATTGCATATATATCTTATATGTGACATACAAAAATGTGACTTCAATTGATTTTTTTGGGTTATATGTGTTTGAATTTATTAGCTCGTTAGCTTTTAGGTTTCAACTTTTAGTTGGGCATTTATATTCATATGAGTTGTAGTTTAATAGATATTTTGTAGCCTTTTGAAACATAATTGGTATGCAATCCTTGTCACTAATCATATACATAATGGTACAACATTTTATACTTTTAAGAAATTATGTAATTTATTTCTTCTTTTATATCAGTTAACTCGTAACTTTATAAGTTATTTTATTATATTTATAGGGTTAGATATACAATTCCCAACTTTTTCTATGTTTTCATTTTGAATTTATATCCATTTAACACTTTAATTTATCCTAAGCACTAAAACTTTAATCAATGGTATATATCCTACTTGAAAAGCCAGTTTCTAAAGATGGGTAGCCACAATCATTAAGCTTTAAGGAATAAAAAGTTATATTCTAAAAGAATTTTTGACTAATTTGTTAATCAATTCGTAAACTATTTTTCTTGTATTTTTAAGGTTAAAATTACAATGGAGAATAAAAGTTCATCAAACAAATTTCAATGAATTAAACATCATCTACTCGTGATAAGGTTGATATAATATAAAATTATTTTTCTTTTCCTCAGACATCTGATAAAAATATTCAAGATAACTAAATGTGTTATGGTAAAATGTTTAAATAGAGAGGAATTTATATAATGATAGAATATCTTCATAGTGTCAAGGGTAATATTGCTTCTTGTTAAAAGGTATTATTTGATGTACATGAAAGGATTGAAAATTATTCAATATCAACAAGCAAAAAAATAAAAAAAAATAAAGAGGCCCATAATATATCTTTATGAAATGATGAAGTGCAATAAGTATTATATAAACAAAAAAGAGGAAAGTTGTTATTGATATATACTTTTATTTTCCTCCAAAAACCACCCCTAGTTCTTAACCTAGCGTAGAGAGTGTTTTTATTGGTAAGAATGTTGTTCTACGATGTAAAAGAGTTTGGACTTAGATGGTTCTATAATTTATCTAGTCCTTTAAATGCTTTAAATTTACCTTATTTTCAAGAAGCAATAAATGATACAATAACGATAATTTTAAGATTTAAGCATCCTTCTTATTATGAGATTTGTGTGCCTTTATTTTAAGATTTAAAAAAGGAATATTAGTTGATAGTAGATATATACAAGTCTAAGTATGAAAAACACGTGCATTATTATGTTAGATGAGTAGATTGATCAAAGACAATCAATCTTTATTGAATTATTAGTTTATTGTAATGTTTGTAATAACTTTTATTAAGTTTGTTGATGCTTCTAATATAATAAAAAGTGCTCACAATTTATTTGAACTATTTTATGAAATTGTTGAGTGGTTGGAATAAAAAATATTTTGCACTTTATTACGGATAAAATGACTAATTATATATGAGTTAAGTACTTGTTACAATCAAATTATGAGAATATTTATTAATCTTCATTAAGTGCTCATTGTATATATATCATTTAAAAGGATATTGGTTTTATGAACCATATTTATAATATTTCACCACATGCATCGAAGATTATAATTTTTGTGTATAACTATCTTATACTATTTTCTTGGTTAAGAAATCAAGAAAATTAAATTAAGATTAAGCTTCCTACTACTACTAGATTTATAACTAAATGTATAACATTGAAAAGTATTTACGATCATAAACTACAATAACAATAATAATAATAACAACAACAACATCTTAGTTGAAGTCTCGTTGATACGCGAGATCTGGAGAGGTCCAGAAGTACACAGCCTTATCTCTAACTGATAAAGAGACGTAAATAAATAAATAAATAATATACAAATACAAAATAAAGTAAAAAATGAAAATGAAAATGAATAAAGAATAAAGAATACATATTAAAATAATAAAGTAATAAAATAAAAATAAAAATAGACATAGACATAGACATAAAAGATAATAATAAAATAAAAATAAATATGTAGAGCTAAAAAATATGTAAAACAATAATACAATAAATATAGAACAAGGTAAAGAATCGAAATAAAAGATAAAATAAGTAAATAAATACACAAGAATAAGACAAATTAACAAATAAAACAAACAAGTCATTATATGAAAATATTTAAGGTAAGGAAGGAAATATTTAGGCTAAATAACTAAAAGGGAAGTACCACATATTAAATGTTTACACTAAATACAAGAAATAAAACTAAAAGAAAATTATTTAAAAGACCTGTGAGAAAGAGAAAGAACTTTCTAAGTAAGATCCTTTACCCGTATTCTAATACGTCAAAGTTTTCTATTGACAGTTCTTTGTAAGTTCCAATATATTCATATTATTCTTGATCACATTCCCTCAGTTCTTCTCAGGCTTTTCTTTTTTCCTTTTATACTCCTTAAGTATAATCTTGTTGGGACCCGATCTCGATGACCGGACCCCAACTGAGAAAAACGGAGTACGAATAACGAAGCGAATTCAGATTGGATGAAACGAATTCGAAGACAAATCGAATAACTAAATGCAAACGAATCGAAGAAAATCCGTCGGCAAGCGAATACGAAAAAGGAGTGTGGAAACGAAATTGAAAGCGGAATCGAAAAATTCGAAGTGGAACTACATAATACGAAAGAACGAACGGATCGGAAATCAAAGCGAGGCAAAAACAAATCGGAATCACAGCGGAGACAAATCAAACGGATCCGACATCGGAAGCGTGAACAAAGAAGTACTATCACGTTGGAAACCTTAGACTAAACCTATTCGAAGAATCCGGCATACACCATCTCATCAAATCATTCAACAAATAATGCATGTAACAATGTCCTCTTTTTAAAAAATTCGAAACACTCGCAAAGTTCACTTCCAATGTCGATAACACCAATATCATATCACATAAGCGTTTCCTCAACATACTCACGTATATCACATTTCAAATCTAACACAGCTTTTATCAATAGCACTCACTCAATATAATAATTTTGCAACACTTTAATATCAGTACATATAACCCTTATTTCTATCTCTCTTTGTCCCATGTCTTTTGTGTGGATTCGCCTAATTCAGTCCTCTTCCTTAAATCGTTTAATTCTACTACCAATCAAGTTCATTTCTCAACCACCTCTCCAATCAAATCTGACATTCAATCATTTTTAGCCCCTTATCATCACAATATATAAAAACGAACGACTCTTTTTGTCATCTAGTTCCTTATATAGTATTTTAATGACATCACCTCAATCGGAGCTGTACAGCTCCCGAATTTCGAAAATTACTGAACCACGTTCAGAAAATTATCTAACTTATACCCTTAACCAATCTTCTCACTTTGATTTAATCAATCTC
>JAOSBM010000008.1:6518504-6531553 GCA_027568955.1 Erythroxylum tenue
GGCCAGTGTCACGGGAATGGGCCACAGCAGGGCTCATGCCCCGGGACCGCCGGGCTCCGGAATCGGGGTCCGACAGAATAACCTCAAGTGAATCAACTTCGACCAAAACTCGTCGGAACCCCATATCCCAAGCCACCTGAAGGCCGGAAGCCACTCCCCAAAGTTCGGCAGTTAACAGGGAGCCCTGCCCGAGTAGGTGTTGGAAACCACCACACCAATTCCCGAGGCAATCGCGGATTAAGCTTCCAGCAGAAGACTTGGAAGACCCGAACTGGAATGCCCCATTCGAATTCAATTTCACCCAACCCACCGGCGGCGGAGTCCACTGCACAAGGTGCCCTGCGGTTGCCCCCTGGGTCGAGAAAACATTCGCTTCCAGAAGCCGAGCGCGATCAATCCAATCCACATAATCCATCACAATCCGTAGCCTCGCCGTCGGCCAAGAAAAGCCCTGCTCAAAAAGACTGTTATTCCGCCATTTCTATAACAGCCAGACAGTAATGCCAAAAATCGTAGTCCAGGTAGTCTGGTCGACGTTCGAGTGGTTGCGAAAGTTATCGGACAACCAGGTATGCATGTCCTGATGAAATAAAGAGGTTTTCAGAAAACAAGATATAACATGAACACCTTATAAACCACCTTATAAAACAAGATATAACATGAACACCTTATATATATATATAATTTTTAAAAAAGATATATATTTTAATTAACTACTCCCTCCTATTCAAAATAAGTGTCGTTTTGGAGGAATGCACACTTATTAAGAAAGTTAATGAAATGTCTGATATACTCTTATTAATTACATGTTAAAGTGTCTTGAAAATATAATCTATGTAATTTGTGTAATTAATATGTGAGAGAAATTAAAGGATAATTTTAGAAATAAAATCATAAATATGCATAAAAAGTCACAAACGACACTTATTTTGAATAATTAAAATCTCTCTAAAACGACACTTATTTTGAATAGAAGGGATAAATTCTTAGAGTCCAGATCCTCTGTCTAATTTTATGGTGTCTTATTCTGTTTCATGAATATCAGCCATTCATTTATGCGGGTCCTGCGTTTATTTATGCGGAGCTCACGCAGAATCCACATAAATAAATGACTGAGATTCATGGAACATAATAAAATACCATAAAAATTGGACAGAAGACCTTATCCCTAATTCTTAACTGTTATATTCGTACGCAATGTGTAGGCACAGTTGGAAGGGAAAAAAAAAAAAAGGCACAAGAATCTGGTGCCAATAACTTCATCTCTCTGTATTCACTCATCCCTAAACATTCCAAGGCATTAATATCACGCCCCCCTCCTCGGCCGCTACAGAAACAAAGGCCAAGCTTAGCCAAAACACTTTTGAGTGACTCCTGCCCACTCATTCATTCTTCCAATCATGTCAACCCAAACCCAGACCCAAACCCAGACCCGAACCCGAACCAAAACCCCAACCCCACTCTCTCCCGATATCTCGCTTCTAATAAATCTATAATCTACCTTTTCCTATAAACCACACTTCATTACAAAGAAACCACTAACACCCCACTTTCAGACCTGTTTTCCCGACCAGTATTGTCCCATCTTCTTCTTACACATTATTTCATTATTTGCATAACTTTGCTATCTCTCTCTCTCATAGCAAGTTTGATTTTTTCTTCTCTCTCACAGAGTTCCTTTTTCTATGTATCTTTCTTCTTTGTCTCTGTGCCCATTTCTTTGATCAAATCCCTGATCTTTGCCTGTGTGTCATTCATCTTTCGAGAAATCTTCTTGATCTGAGCCTTCTATCTTCAGTTTGAGTATTAAACGAAATGTCACTGGACTTGGCGTCTGAACGTGTTTGTTATGTGCACTGCAACTTTTGCAACACCATTTTAGCGGTACAACGCTGAATTCTCTTTCATATACTCTTTGGATACACTACTGCTTTATTTTCTTTTTTCTCTTGTGACCAACTGCAACTAAGGGCTAAGGATTTTTGTCTCGTAGTCATTTCATTTCAGTTGGTAAAGATCGTATCTCAAGGAGCTTTCTCTGGTGAAAATTGGTGTCTGAATAGATAGATGAATTCAGTTGGAAAGGCTGGTGAGAAGGAGGATTCGGTCCATAGGAGAATATATAACCCGACCTCTACTGTCTTTTCTAGTAAATTTCCATTGAAAAGACCTTTGATCGAAGAACTTCTTTGATTTTACTGAGAGAATTGAAGAACCTTTATATCCCACTTGTCATTCTTTATCACAATTTCTAACTGGGATTTCCGTAAAACTTGCAACAAGAATCAAGACGACCAAATATTTTACATATCGTCGGAGGTTCGTCGGAGGCAATTGTTTTGCCTCGTGTTAAACCGAGTCTTGCTAAGACACTATGGTTTGAGAACTCAGCAGTTGGATGTTGAAAAACCAGACAAGAGGTTAGACAAAGAAGCCAGTCCAATTTTGCTCGTATCACTGAGGATGACTATATCTACTAGGGCTATATAGGCAGGTATTAGGGTTCTAACCAGATAAGATAGTAGCGTTTCCTCTTGCTTACCCCATATTCTTCTCGGTATTTGGTAGAGTAGAATCTGAGGTAAGCAAGAGCAAAGCAACCACCGAGGCACTGTCGCATTCAACTTTTCTTTTACAGTTCATCGGTGCAAAATGCCTCTGCCTGTACATTTGTACACAGCTACGTATGCGCCGGCCCTTAAAATGGCGATACACATTCACTCATATTGGTGATGCTAATTCTTCCAAAACTAAAGAACAGGCCTTTCTGGGTGCACTAGTAAATTCTTTAAGATCTCTCTTTGTCCCTCTTTTTTAGACGTGGTGCTTCTGTCACTGCATACCAAGGAATTGGCGACTGATCTCAGTCACAAAAGTGATCACCAAGTTGGTTATATAAGCTCACTAGCTCAGGATTTGCCTTCTTTAAGTACAAAAGTGGTGCTTTCTTCGTTTTCCCCAAAAAACTAGGGAAGTGAGTTGGTCGATAAGCAGAGATTCATGGGTCAAGATCAAATATCGAAATTCTTTTACTTCTCCTTTTTCAGCCTCTTTTTTCATCATAGCAAGCCTCTGTTAAACAACCCCATTTCGAGACCATTCTCCGTCTCTGTGGTTACGTCTTTAAAACGGAGATCCTAAGCACAAACTGTACAAAGATCAGTAAATCATTTCTGCTTATGATTCTTCTCTCTTTATTAATTGCCATCTTTGATAGTTGTGCTTACTGGTTATGCTCTTTATGGTTCTTGTTCAAGTCATGTCCTTTTCATCTCTCTCTAGCTTAAGACTTTTTCTATTTTCTCCTTTATCATCTTTGCTTACGATGGGTGTCAGGCAAAAGTCAGGAGCACCGAAAGGAAAGAGATATTGTGGAGAGGTACTTAAATTTAGTGCAAGTCAAGTCCTTCTAGTTATTACTCTAGCTACTCATGTAAGGTATGAGGTATCTGTTAGGTAAGTGAGTGGGTAACTGGTAAGAAGGGCCTTGGAATCTTTTACAGACCAAAAAGAACGGCTATTTTTCTCTTTAGAGTCTAGCTCACATACATATCACCACAACAATCAAAGTAATCGTAGATCTTGAGAAGAATTGTTTGGATGATTGCCGCCAACTCTTATTCTCTTTCTTTTCTCTCAGACTTGCTTGATTGCGCATACAAGTTTTTATATTTTTTCTTCAATAACGAGCTTCTCTTCTCTTCCTATTTCGATCTTTTGCATGCTTCTGATGTCTCCGGAAAAGGTTTTCGCTTTTTTATCATTTTCTGTTCAGATGTATGAAAACTTTGAGATCTCCGAGACCTTTGGAGATTATTTCTAAATGGGTGATCAAAACGGAAAGACTTCGATATAGTTCTCATTGACTAATGGGGTTTCAACATATAAAAAATCTAGTTCCTTTTACCACATTGCTCTTCGTTTCTTGATCTAACTATCAAACATCTGACACTGGATCACAGAACATGTTACCAGCAGCTAGGTGTTTTCTAATGTGCCATGGAGGGCTAACTCTTCAAATAGAGCTTAACTGATAAAAAGGAAAAAAACCTTAACTCTTTTTGAATTGGGAAATGTTGCTTATTCTTCAGTCTTTAGGATCTTAAGATTTCAGCCCATGGTAAGGGTGGAATCTTTTGATTAAACAAAGCACATTGTCTCGGCCTGCTTGTCTTATCGTCTTTAACAAACATAGAGAGAGAAAAGAGAGGGAAGTTTCAACAGAAGCTTGAGCTTGACGAATCAAAGTGGTTGTTGTTCACAGGTGAGTGTCCCAAGCACAAGTTGGTCTACTCTCGTGACAGTTAGATGCGGGCATTGTACAAATTTGTTGTCTGTGAACATGGGAACTTCACTTCAGACTGTTCCTCTCCAAGATCCCCAGGTACTAGTACCATTTTAAGACACTCTACACTTTCTCTTATGACTAACTCTTATAGTATTGTACATTGCTATATAGTATCTCTGCAAGATGGAACTTACAAAAATTTATGCAACATTTAACACTTCGTTTGCGTTCTTTCCTTTCAAATTTCCCGTTTTGGATTTGAGCGGGTAACAACAACACCTACTAGTCTTGTCAATATTAGAACAAGACAATAGCAAATTATTCCACATTCGGTTGGATTTGACTTGTTTTCTTCCTTGTCTTTCTTTGATTTTATGTCCACTTGTGAATAAACTTCCTTTAAACCACTTTCGAGCTAACCTACAGTTGTTTAGACTTATAAATGCCAGCTAAAAACTTCCGAGTTTAACTATAGCTATAATGTCTTGGTTTTTCTTGGGGGGAAAACCTGCAGAAGTTGCACCTGGACTCTGGAGATCTAAGCAAGGACAGTGGGTCATCTTCCAAATGCAACAAAACTACTCCATTTGAAGCTGTAGAGCACGAACCAACTAGAATGCCCCCGATTCGGCGTTAGTATATCTCTTCCCCTCTCTCTCTCCCCCTCTCTTTCACACAGACACATACCCTTATGGAAAGTAATTGTATGCAGGTATACTGTCATGTCTTATGGTCACAGACTTTGCATTATATAACTCAGCACTCGATATCATAACATGGCAAAAACATCATACATGTTTTGTGTTTGTGTTCTTTATTATTAAAGCATATGCTACTAGGTTAAACTATGAATATTGAGGATAAAAAGCATAGCTCTTACACCCACGTTCTTGCAAGTAAAGGATCTTTCAGTTGTAAGATTCTTTCTTTGGTAAATGACTTCGTATACATATGTATTTATGAAAATGCGGGTATGTCTTTACAGTTGTAGTGGGTTTAATATGCATAAGAGGTTAGTACTTATATATAAACAAGCTGAGATGAGTGAGTCAATGTCCGAGTAAAAGTGGCTCCACATAGAGAGTCAAACTCATCGTCATGGTCACATGTGATGTTAAGAGCTTTCAAGGTGTTGACTTTACCTATGAATTGTAACTGACAATTAATTATTACTGTGTCCTAGAACATACTAAGTGTCTGCAAGAAAAACATGTAATGTTTTCCAAAAGGAAAAAAAGAAGAAGAAGGAAGAATTACACACAATGAGATAAAAATACTGAAGTAGGCAAACATTTTTGAAATCTATAGAGTTTTGTGGCTTATAATGGCTAAATTCCACAATGCCTGCTAGTTATTCAATGCACTAGTTTGTATAGTCTATCTGCTGAAGAGTACCGTTAGATGGTAAAGACTTCCTTAATCTTATTCTGCAAGTACTGTCCCTATTCATTATTCTTCAGTTCTTTAGATAAATTGATTATGTTCAGACATTAATTAGGTCTCTGTGTTTCATGCCCAATGCATGCAGCCCCGGAGAAGAGACAACGTGTTCCTTCAGCATATAACAAATTCATTAAGTAAGTTCTCAAAATTTTCTGATAATCGGTATGTATAATAATGTACACATAAAAATCATCACCTTCATGATGGCTTTTCAGGGAGGAAATTCAAAGGATCAAGGCTAGTAATCCCGATATCACCCACAGGGAAGCTTTCAGCACGGCAGCCAAAAATGTAAGACCATGATAATTTAAGTTTGATGCTTTTTAAAAAATATACATACTTGCTGCCTAAATATAGATAATAATTTAATATGCCTTAGGACAACTGAACGTGAAATTCGAGTGTTTTCCTTTAACTTTGTGTTCTCAACTACTAACCATTATTTACGTGAAGCCTTGCAAACAAAGAAAACGATATTGCTGCCAAGTTTCAACTACTAACCATGTTTTACGTAAAAAGTAACACATTATTAGGATCAATCCATGTCAGTGAATATATAAAACTAATTAAGTTGGCATCATACAATAGTTTAAGCTACTATATTGAAACGGTTACTTAATATAGTATTAGAGCGTTTGTGACCAAGCGGTCGTGAGTTCAAATCCTACCATCCGCCTATTATTCAACACAAGGTAGAGTGAGTCTGTGTCACTTGAAGGGGTATATTAGTGAATATATAAAATCAATTAAGTTAGTCTCACATAACAACTTAAGCTATTATGGTGACTGAGCTTCTCCTCCTCAGAAGGAGTTAATTATCAAGTACCAACAAAAGCAACTTAATTTATAACTTCCTTAAATTATGATGCAACATAATGTAGTATGAAGAAAGGTTTTTATTAGATCGAATTTGTAATATATTATATGTAATATTACTAATTATTGACGAGTAAATATCACTTTTGTTTGGCAGTGGGCACATTTTCCTCATATTCACTTCACCAAACATGCAAAGTTGGACCAATCATTTGCAGGAGAGGGTCCTCAAAAACCCAATGGATTATACGAGATCAATGGTACTCTGTGAGTAGAGGCTACGGATTTTTCAATGTATGAACACATATATATATATATCTCACCATAGCTTCCCCACATATATAAATAAATATAAGGGACGTTGAAGAAGAAGTCTCCTGAGCAGATATAGGAAGACCCTATTGAGAACCTCGTAACCATCTTCGATTATGTGTGTGTTTTCCTTTTTATGACACTACTCTCTGTCAGGGAGCTGCTATATTTGCAATTATGCTTTTTAATTGCTGCGTTATATATGTTTGAATCGTGAAAGCCTCGAGCTTTATTGTAAGTTGAGGTACATAACATTCTGTGGAATAGTTTAAATGTGCTTCATTTCCTTCCGGTATATTCAAATATCTACATATCGCTCTTCTGTTCTGAGCATCCACAATACAAACGCACAGTAATCCACAGAGGACAACATGGACAGCCACCTTGTTTACTGTAGCCTGCCAGAGGGCCACCAACATGACATCTCAAATCTTTAAAGTTTCTTTTTCAAAAAGCTATCTTTGTATATATGAGTTATCTACATAGGTGATGAGTGCTGTGTTTGTTGTATGCCAATCGTTTTATTTACTTTTTGACGTTTGACATACTACTTCCTAGCTCTCACTCTCAGTCCCGCCCTGCAATTACAGTAAGTAACCATAAATAGACTAGTGATCGTAAACATGATATTGCATGCTTTAACCTGCCAAGTTGTAATATATCTACGTTCGAAGCAGTATGGTTTTACTCGATGTTACTGATAGAGCTAGCTAGCCTCCAAGATTTGGCACGAAAAACATGCGTAATTAACAAGATTTGTCTTATGACATTTTTTTAGGCATCTTTTTCATACATAATACTTCCTCCTATTCAAAATAAGTGTTGTTTTAGAAGAATGTACACTTATTAAGAAAGTTAATGAAATATCTGATATACTCTTATTAATTACATGTTAAAGTGTCTTGAAAATATAATCTGTGTAATCTGTGTAATTAAGATGTGAGAGAAATTAAAGGGTAATTTTGGAAGTAAAATAATAAATATGCATAAAAAGTCACAAACGACACTTATTTTAAAGAATTAAAATTCCTCTAAAACGACACTTAGTTTGAATAGGAGAGAGTAGTATCCAATGGTATTATATACAATAATATTCGCAACGGATTACTGCACCGTATAGTTCCAGTTCAAAGGATTACCCTGTAGTGCTTTTATCTTTTTATTTACCAAAACCTATATTGTTCCTCAACTACGCTTCAAACTCACACAGTTCTAGGGTTGATCAACTTTATATGTCAATCACTCTCGTTTGTCATAAAAAAGAAAGCCAACATCTTAAGCAACGTAATTACTGATTAACGTTAATTAAATCTTATATATGAAGTTGTGTGTCTTTAGAACACATGAGCATGGCATTTATACAGTTCATTTGCCTACCAAGGCTTGTAAAAGGTTGCATCTTCTGTCACGCTGACGTGAACAAACCCTAGTCCAAGTTGCAACAATGATCACAGTCTGTGATAAAAGTAGTCCCTTTCCACCGTTGATTTCAGCTGTAAAGAAGTCTCAAAGTGGGACCTGAACCTACGAAACCTCATTTTCGCGACAGAAAATGAACAATCAAAACATGATACGTGAGAGGTGTAACATGTTAATTAGTGTAAGTAGTATATATATATATATATACACTGCAACAAAAAGCTCATAGAAATGATATGATGATAGATAGATAGAAAGCCGCGAGAGAGAGAGAGAGAGAGATGAAGAGGGTAAGTTTTGTCTGCTGGGAAAGAGCTAAGAGTACAGAATCTGATATGTCAAATCGTGTAGTTGGTCATTTGGAGTTATGTGGAGGCTGTGTATGTGGGGATGGCTGTGAGTCATGCCTAAAAGGATAGATTATTTTTATTACTTTATGGCTTTAAAATGTAAGGAATGGGCTGTCATGTCAAACACAAACACTTAACACAAAAGTGAAAGAGAGAGAGGGTAGGGCTCTCTTCCTCGGGTGGTATTTAGAAAACAGGAGGTGCCCAGTACTGGCAGAAGTTGCGGACAGAGAAGGTCAGTGAGAGCCAGTAGTGACACAACATTTTCTCGTTGCCAACATCAATGCTGGAGATACTTTCAGATTTTCTATTTCATATGTTTTAGCAAACACATACCTATTAAACATGCTGATAACTCTCTCTCTCTCTCTAAAAAATATATATATATATATATATATACACACACGCACGCATGCCCCCACTTTGCTGCTGCTGCTGCTCACTAATCATTTCTCAAAGCCAATGAATCATCTTCTCTTGTCCATAGGGTTCCGCCAAAATCACGTACCTAAGCAAATATCATTCGTCTTTAAACATAAAAACGTAGATCATGACTTGAAAATGAAAGTTTTCTACAAGCAAACGATTCACTAAACACGTTTGTTTCCTGATATTCAACACCCTTTTCCTTTTTGAATTGATATCTTAAAATGGTAAGAACTCGACTCAGCTCAGCAGCCGAGAGAATAAAGAAGACATAATTATGCAACGCAGATTGACCCTTGATATATATATTTCTCCAAATGACACCAAGGGGATGGAGAAGCAAGAAGATGGTGACTTTATTCTACAAATTCACGCAACCACTAACAAATTGACTAAAGGGTGCTTAAGGAAGGATATTCTTTTGATTAGTCTTGATGGGTCATTTCTTAATTACGAAGAAGAGCATTGCTGTAGTCATTTCCCCAATAAGTGTACAAAAGAAAAATACAGCAGCCATGAAGAAAGAAGATCTAAGTTTAAAGAGTGGTATTTTTTTAATTTAAAATAAATAAGATGACTTCTAAATATTTATCTTTCTTCATTAAAATCTCTTATTTAAAATAGAATATAAATACTAAATATTTTAATTTGAACAATTAAATTTAACTATGTCTTTAAAATGTGACGTATTATAATTTTAACCCAACTAAAAATTTAGTCAAACACTAGAAAGAAACTTGTAAAGTTTTAATAATTTGATAATTACTCATATAAAAACATAGCATTAATAAAAAAAATTCCTACTTGCCAAAAAAAATTGAACATGAAGGGTAGTCCGAATTTTAATCTAATTTTGAGATTCTTCAATTCAGGTAGGCTGGTGTCTCCATAAGCTTCAATCACTGTTCCCAGTTTAAAGGTTTACCGTGAGTCACGCAGACAAATTTTCAAAGCAGTGCAAGTACTTCATCACAGTATTATATTCCCTTTACTGTTCTTGTGGATGTTCTTGTTCGTTACAAAAGCTTGTTAACCCCATCAGCTAACACATCATAGAAGCAGTATAGAAAAGACATTGAAAGAAGATACCAAAAAGCCTATGCTTGCTCTCAACAATGTTGTCAATGGTTCATCAGAGAGAAAAAGAAACATCCGACTTTAACACTTCCTTTATCTATCTACAGTCATAAGTGCAACCAAGTTCATGCGGGGATTCATTTTGTTGTGTTTATTGGACACTTAGATGGATATTCCAAGGGCTAATGCTAATTGGAATGCATATGGGGTGAAGTGATAACCATAGAATTCTAAGCAGAATGTGAACCAAACATATAGTGGTCCTGTCTTCAAAGCTGCAGGGTCTACACGTACTATTGTACTGCAACCATCAAGATAGTAAGGTCACATCTTACACAAAAATGGAATGAGAAGTCAAGTGGTCCACAATACCAAAAGCCACCAAGGTTAAAGAATGGAGGATTTCTTCCATTTTATCCTGCAATTTTACTAGATTATCTTCCTTTTTTTGCTTTTCATGTTTCACTTCATTAATTCTCCTTGTATATATGTTCACAATTTACTCTTTTTAAATTACAGACAATAATTATATCCGTAACTGTAATCTTTCAGGTACGATTCAGATGCATGTGTTACTAATAATTGCATTTGGATTAACGCAATATATGTTCCATACTGTAAATATCTATGATGAGTATCTGGTTTGAGGAACATGATTGGTAGGGTTTGAAAGGAGAAAGGCTACTCTTGTTATGTAACTCAATTTGATTCTTTGAATCCAACTGGCCCAAAAAAAATGGATGGTTCTCTGCACTTTATTTTGGAAGGCAATGTGCAGGTATAATTCGCAAAAGGCATTCCTGAAAAACGGACATGCATGAATGGCAAGGCCAGCAAAATCTTTGAATCCGTCTTCCTGTATTTATGGCAATCACAATCAAGTGATGTGTTCAAGCATCAATGTTGAATTGCAAACAGAAATCCCGAAATACACGGCATCTTTTTGCCCAGGACCATATGCTGTACTGCTCTGTGTTATGTTCCCTTTACATTTATTTCTTTCTTCTCTATAGGGGAGGGAGGCCATTAGTTCTTTAAAGGAGTGGGGTTACCAACTCTTTCTTTGCTGCTTAGCGCTTTTCTTCATGTAATAATTGGTTCTTGTGCAATATCTTACAGATTCTGTTTCCTACCAATAATAAAGGGTTTCAATTTCCAGAAGCCACGCTTCCTACTCCTACCATTAATAATCGGTTCGGCGCAATAAAATGCTGAGAAGGATGCCTTCCTGAACAAGGGATTTCGAATTATATTCGTATCCGCAGATAAAAAGAACCTGCGGACTCTTCCAAATTGGCCCTAATAATGGATTTCTTCGCTTCATTAATGGGTTTAGATCAAACATGATACATATGATCCCTTGCATTTTAGCCTGATCAGGTAGGTTTCCCGGAAAAACTGAGAGAGGTTTGGTCAGTTGGCCTCATTCAGCATTGCGTTCAACTAATAGGTCCTTTTGGTTTGCTTCTCAGTTCCATAGAACTGAATGACAAGTACTGTGCCAACTAAGTTTACTGGTATAACCAGACCGTCACCCTTGCAAACCCTTTAAGTGCAAAAAGCCATAACTGTCATAGACCCCTCTTGCACTTTGCAGCATAACAAAGTTAAAAATAACTTCGTCATCAACTACCCCTAAACCAAGGGGAATATTGAAACGCCATCTTCTGATACTAGAAATCTTATCAAAGTGGCATACTGGCATCTTCCTTTTGTAAAGTTGGAGGCTCCTGTGACAGAGATCCTTAAAATAAAGGGACAACATAAAATTCCCCTTTAATCTACAACCTACAGCTGGAATTTGACCAAGAGATAAAGTGTGTCCCAAAAGTCCAGGTTAGTGAGTTCTCAGAAGGAACTCATTTGTCGTTTCGCACGACAAGTAAAAGGTAAAGCCATGAGCTTCACTTCAAACGTATACCTAAAATGGCCAAGCATGCAGGCCATCCATCCAGCTATCAATGGCATTATGAGCACGAGACCTGCTCCACGGATTTAAATTTTCCACAAACATATAACACGGTTCAAAGAACCTTTATTCATGCATCGACTTCTAGAATTCTACAATAAGGAGTAATTGAATGGTCTAATTTTAATCAATTAAACTTATTTAAGAAATGATTTAAAGTTTCATGTGTTTAGATTTAAATAAATTTAATTTTGAATTATAGAGAATTATTTAAAAATTATGATAAAATAAAAAATTAATTAATTTTTTATGCAAATTTTATTGTGTCATGAAAAGTATTATTAGAGAAGGCCAGGAAACTCTCTAAAATTTAGTCATTAAATGCTTGAATGTCATAAAGAAGGAATTCTTTGATAAGTTCAAAGTTAACAAGTAATATAATTTCTAGCGACTCTTTAACAACAAATATCTCAAAGTTATTCTAACTAAAAAGAAATATTTCTTAAATACTAAATAATAAAATTCTAGGATTTCAAATGGTCATGTCGGTTACAAACTTTTTAATACCAATAGTTGTAGTTTAGAATATGTCAATGACTAAGACCATATGAATCCTTCTGTAACTTTATGAAATTAGATATATTTTGAACATGCATGTGATTAAGATAATGCTTTACAACTGAGTTTTCTAGAAAGTTACATGGGTTAGTATATGTTTGAGTTCACATTCAAGTCTTCAACCTTATCTTGAAATGAGATGACTAATGTTTATCCTTCAATTTGGTTTGATTTAAGCACATATGTAGCCATGGGCGGAGCCACCCCCACTTGCCCCACTAACTTCTAAACATTTTTAATTTAAAATTATTATTTTAAATTTTAATTTCATAAAAATTTAAAATTTTGCCCCAATTAAATTAATGGTGACAAAAAATAATTATTATTATAGTTATATTAAGATATCAAATAAAAAATAAAATCTGAGTCCATCTATTTTTATTAAGATTAC
>JAOSBM010000008.1:6631233-6654773 GCA_027568955.1 Erythroxylum tenue
GGGGTGAACCAGTATAAAAATTACTGTGTCAAGCTTTCTTAACCCTCTTTATTTCGTTATTGTGTTTTTGATTTTTTATTTACGCAAAGTTTATAAAAGTTCATTTACAAACGAAATTAATCATAATTCTGAATAGAACGAGTTTTAATCCTTAAAAAGGGATTAACGAAAAAGTTACACAATTCAACCCCCCTTCTTGTGTGTTGATTATCATTGTATTAACGTGTGATTAACTTCAGCTTGTATAAAAGGAAAAGCAGGCCTTTTGTCCATAAAAAATCCAACAAAAGTAGCTTCTCATGTCTTAGCTCCCTGCTGTAACACGTCTAGGTTAGGAGCCACCATTAACTTACCATCAATCTCCACTGTAGGGTTGAACACCAAAGAGGATTCAGAGTTATCTCCATCGACCAATTTCCATGCCTTTCTAGGTCCTCTAGCCGTGTCTCAAATAGTTGGGATAGAACCCTTGGGTGGGGCAACTGTGGTAGAGTGAGGTTCTCCAATAGTTGGGATAGAACCCTTGGGTGGGGCAACAGTGGTAGAGTGAGGGATTGTTATAGAAAAGGAAGGGGAAGAGGGAAGAGCTGCAAAAAGTTTAGAAGGGGAAGGAGGGGTTGAGTTAGTTTAATGGTTGAAAGAAGGGTTGAAAAATCAGTGTTCGTTTATGATTTGGAAACCAATTTCTCTTTAGTTGTTTTGCAGGTTTGTGCAAGAGATCTGGAAAAGCAAAGGGGCAAAGTTAGGGTTTCTTTCTGGGGTGTGAAAAAGAGGGCAGATCTAAGGTTTGAAGAGCAAAGGAAGATGTTTAGTAGGAAGTAACTTTGTCTGATAAGACAGTGCCAAGAGATCTACAAGGATGGGAGGGGTTGAATGGAGAAAAAGAAAATGATAAATAGGTTAAGCTGGCTTCTGGAAACCCAGATTACCATATCCTGATCATTTTAACCATCAAAATCGTGCATTTCATAACTCCTCAGCTGAAGTCTGACTCGATAGAAGAATTGTATACACTCAACAGGGTTGAGTAAAAGAAGTTGATGCAAATATTTTGGATGAAAGCGTAGTTTACGAATCTTTAAATAACATTGAAGAATTTGGAGTTTTTGACAATGATAAGACGCAACCTCTTTCAAAAATATAATTTTAATATTGATTTTAAGTTTTATATCAGACTCATATTTATTTATTATTAGTTCATTATATAATAATAGTTACCAGTGTATTTTTATTTTAATAAAATATTTTATTTTTACTTATTCTTATAAATTTTACTTTTTATTTATTATATATTGGTTTTATAGTGGTTCACTACCTGTTGAACCTTTAAACCTTTTTTTTAATCGATTATATGTCTAGTCCAATTTTTAAAACATTTGTATATAAGAAAAATTAAAAGTTTGTAATGGCTTGGAATTTGGAATTGGATAATTCATACCATATCGTTTGGCTACGTGGCTTTGTTCTCTTGGTTACATTTAAAATTATTTAATTTAAATTCACTTGGACCAAATTTAAGATACTAATACTAGCTGTAGTAGTAAGTAGTAACCCAAAATTAACAATAAACTATAATTGCAAGTGTATTGTAGTAGACAGTCATCCATTGCCATGCCAGCCCTTACTCTGCATCTAATTGTTCCTGCTCAAAACCGACGTCCACGCGCTTCTCCGGTGCATGGCGCACACAGAAAAAAAAAAAAGAAATTCCAAACACTAACGGGATATGTACTTCTTGGTTGAAAGTTTTTCTATAATTTATGTTTTAATTATATCAATATTTGGATTACTCATATTTAAGTTTACTTGAGGCTAAATTATTTAAAATAAAATAATATTTTTGTTTAAAATAATTAGATCTTGAGTTTGTCTAAACTTAGGTCTAACTCATAAATCGACCTATTAAAAATAAATAAATTTAAATTTACGGGTCAAAAATTATCATCCCTATTTGTGCCATTTAATTTTATAATTAAAAATAATTATAAATCAAATAATTCACTTTAGTAGTTAATTGATTTATGCCGATAACTCCATCTTATCTCATTAAACATGATAAAATTAACAAAAGAAACAATATTTTCTTTTAATTTTGACATAAAATGGTTAGTTGGAATTTTTATTTTAACAACTTATTTTATAATTACTTTACTAAATCTTATACCCATAAATAGTTACAAGTATAAAAAAGTAAATATTAAAATAAACATGATAATTTCTTATAAACACAAACTCAAGTTAGTTTCTTTTATTACATATATTAATTGTAATTTATGAAATTAATAGTTAACTAGTAATATTTTGTTATCAAATGATTAATATACATAGTGTACGATAAAAGGCAAAAGTTACTACAACAATAGTTTTAACTTTCACGTTCTAAACTTACCCTGGGCTCACTAACAAAGTCTTCAATTTAGCTGTGATACATGATTCCAAGTACTATAACTAATAAAATAACATAAATATAAAAAATTTTCATTATTATAAAAACTTTTTTCATAAATATATATGTTATTTTTATAAGAAAAATTTATAGTTATAATTATTTAATTATATATCAAATAAAAATCTTAATGCATTTAATAATTCACAAATTATTAACCTACGTAAAATTTAAATTACATATTTAAATCAACTAATTATTTAAAATTTTCATATTACATAATCCGAAACTCTCATAATTAATAAAAATAATGTCAATATATAAATCCCCCATTATTAATAAAAATGTCATTCTTTAATAATAATCCATGTATATATAATAATTTTGTCATATCTATAACAAAAGTATTGATTAGAAATAATCGACAAATCTAAACTAGGATGACATCTCATATTTTTTTTTTGGTAACGGAAAGTTATAATGTTTATTTTTAAATAATGTATAAATTCTTTAATATTGTAATAATTAATGTTTTAAAAATCGGATGGAAGTTAAACCAGTAAGACAAAGACTTAATGTTTAGTATATTCAACGTCTTCATAAAATCGACTAAAAGTTAAATAAAATTAACGAATTTAAAATATAAATTAAAAAGATCGTCATTATCTATCAAAAATTTAATGTTTAATTAAAAAAATTGTTAAGTTAATATATTAATTCATAAAAATTGATTGAATAATTAATAAATTGATCAGTTTTTAATAATAAAAAATATTAAAGTAAATCGAACTGAAAAGTTAAAAATCGAATCGAAAAATTATATAGTAATTTTTTTTATGATTTTATTGATCAAATTGGTTGAATTTTTTAATTATTAACAATAATTAATAAATTAGGATTCACATATTTGAACCAAATCATCGAAGCATTTGGTTTACTCTTTGACTTTTAACATTTGGCAATCTGTTTGAAAAATTAGAACAGTAAGGCTTGGATACTAAATTTTAGTAGTTGGCTTATTACGTGATAATAATAATGATAGTTCTTAAGGCGCGTGAAAATGACGCTGAACTTGTAAGTTTGCAGTTCTCTATAGGGTGGCAAGAGCAAAGCTCCTTACAAATAGGAACCGGTTGTCACCGTTAATAATTAAAGTGCTTCCCGGTTATCCCGGTAATCCAGCACCTATCTCCGCCGTCACCTCATGGCGGCGGTCCTCCGTACGGAAAAAAAGAAAAATCATTTCTCAGAGAAAAAACAAATTACGTTAAATTCAAAACTTCGTACAGTTTCTAGAGACCGAAACTAAAAACTTCCTTCTTTAAATTTGTGAGAAAGAAAAGATAAGTGATAAGATTGAAACATAAATCAAAATCAAAGGGAAAAGATGACTGGCAGATAGAAAAAGCGAAATTGGGGATTTTTTAAAATTTAACTTAAAATTAAGAAGAAAATTAAAAAAAAAGAGTTAGAAATTGCCTCCGTCCCGTTTCTATTTTTCTCTTCCGTCGGGCTTATTTACGCTATCTTTTCTTCTTCTTCTTCTCTCAGAGAAACCTAATCGAAGGACTTGTTTGTCTTGTTTTGTTTCGGTTTTAATTTCCGGGAAAATTATTGTGGCCCAGGAAAAGACGATCTGAGCTAGGGTTTCAACTGAATTCGGAAGCGGATGGTTGAAGAAATGTGGATTAGAGATGCAACGGTGTTTGAATTCTAGCTCCGATCTTAAAATTAGGGCTATTATACTTGGATGGTTAAAGAAATGGATGTGGACTCCTCCTCCATGGTGACGGAGACCGATCACGATCCGCCGATGCAAAACGCCTCGTTGTCTTCGCCGTCCTCGCCAACCGAAATTGATAGAGAGCAGCTAGCTGACCAGTCGTCGCAATCCGAAGTATCTCCGGTTCCGGTGGGGACATCGGCGACGCAACAACAGCAACAGGCCTCTTCGCAGCAGCAAAGCACTGTGGTGGGACCGAGGACCGCGCCGACTTACTCGATTGTGAATGCGATTATAGAGAAGAAAGAGGATGGACCTGGTCCGAGGTGTGGCCATACCTTGACTGCGGTGGCTGCCGTCGGCGAGGAGGGGACGTCGGGTTACATTGGACCGCGGTTGATTTTGTTTGGCGGTGCGACGGCGCTTGAAGGCAATTCTGCGGCCTCTGGAACTCCTTCGTCCCCTGGAAATGCTGGCATCCGTATGTGATTTATTCATTTGATGCATCTTTCTCAATTTCTTTGAGTGATTTCATTGTTTAACTTACTCTCTTTTACAGTATTTTTCTGAGGCTCAATATTTGTTGATTTTCCATGTTAGTTCCAGTGTATAACTGTAACTGTTGCTAGATATATTTTTTAGTCTGTTTGGGACATAGGTATTTATTGAAGTCGGTATTAAGTAATTGCTTTCAGTTCTTTTTTTGAGGTCGAAATGTTGTATTATCTATTCTGGACATCGGGTATGTGATAATGTAGGTGGTACTACCCTTACTATGCTCTAATAACTTATTCAAAATACCTTGCTTGATCTATTATTTTGAAGGCCTTGTGTTGTGGGTGAAATATAGTTCATAAGCTTGGTGTCTTTATATCTCAAAGTTGATTTGGCTCCTATAGTGTATTATGTGCGATTTATTTTGTGCATTTAGTCAAGCTACATTGAAAGATAGCTACAATAAATGTCAGCTAATGCATAGTTTTCTATCAATTGAGATACTTAAGTTGTTCTCTATGTATAATGTATGGAATTTAGAATCTGCATATGGTGCAAGTCAAGGTGCTTCTGTGTGTGGAGATTTTAGCCTCTCTTTCCCTTTATTTGTGTTTCCATATTCCCCTCCTTCTTTGTGCTTTGTGGTGCGTAGCTTTTGATAGCTCTTTTGGCGTTAGACATCCTTGAGTTTTTTCTGTTGAAGTTCTAGTGATCTTATGCCATCCATTTACGGTATAATATCCTTGAGTTTCTTCAACTCAGAGCATTTTTTTTTCTTTTCTTCTTTTTTGTTGTTTATGTTTCCAATAACTGTCATCATGGAGATCACCTGATCCTGAATCATTGTAATTTCCTGAATATGTATAGCTTTTGTTGGATGGTTAAGAATAAAATTAAAGTCATGAAGAAGGAAGTCCTGTTTTATGACCTCTACCTAGTAACTGGTAACATTTAGGATTAAATGATGAAATTTTCCAGTGCTTTTGGTTACCACTTTGGGCTTTATTATCTTGATGATGTGCATGAATTGCAGGATTAGCGGGGGCTACTGCTGATGTGCATTGTTATGATGTGTTGACAAATAAATGGTCTAGGTAAGTTCTAGGATTGATTGTTTCATCACCCTCTGTCTAATTTAAAATATGAATTTTACCATCTTGTACACAGATTGGACTGATTGATAATTTGTTTTTTAGGATCACTCCTCTTGGAGAGCCACCCACACCAAGGGCTGCTCATGTGGCAACTGCTGTGGGAACTATGGTTGTTATTCAGGTTAGGTTTTTTTCTTGTGCTGATTATCAATAAGTTTGGACTATTTCCGCTGGATAGTTCATTTAATCTGTCAATTACTGTACTACTTAACCAGAGAGTTTTAAATTTTCACACAGGGTGGAATTGGTCCAGCTGGTTTGTCTGCTGAGGATCTTCATGTTCTTGATCTCACACAACAACGACCAAGATGGCATAGGTTAGACTCTCTATACTATGCTCTACTTATGTGGATTATGTGATTAAGGTGGATTATTTTTGTTGTTATTTTTTAGGGTTGTTGTTCAAGGACCTGGACCTGGCCCACGGTATGGCCATGTGATGGCTTTAGTGGGTCAAAGATATCTCATGGCAATTGGAGGGAATGATGGTAAGTTACCTTACAGTGATTGTATTCATCTCATGTGCATCAAATGACCATCAAAATATTAATTAGCTATTATGATCTTTTTTGTGCATGATATTCCAATCCTTAATTACATTTGAGAATCTTTTGTTCTTCTGTTCAGGGAAACGTCCTTTATCTGATGTATGGGCGTTAGACACTGCTGCCAAGCCTTACGAGTGGCGTAAACTGGAACCAGAAGGGGAGGGCCCACCACCATGCATGTAAAATCTCTGATTGTCTCTTTCTCTCTCTGTAAATGGGAGTTTGTTTGTTCGCATCTCAGGCTGCACACCTGCACATACCAAAAGAGAAAAAAAGGATGGATTTCCCAATAACTCGTTGCCTATCTTGTTGTAAAGTGGACCTATGTCAAAATGCCCTTCTTTGAAACACTTTGGCAGTGCTCTCTTGGATCAGAATCCAACTAATATTAGAGCACATGGAGCCATCTTCTTATCTTTCTGTCAGGAGAATTTTGGTCTATACATGTGGAACTTAGAAGGCATTTTGGGAATTGATTGCATCTTGTTAATTGAGAGCAATAGGATTTGTCCTTACACATCTTTTTTAAAACGTTATCTGTTGATTCTAATTTGGAAACTACAGAAATTTGTACATTCCTATGGTTCATATTTACTGCTGGCTTCACTTGACAAGCTTTTATTGCTTGAAAGTGGAAGTTTCTCCCTTATGTTGTTTTCTCCAATTCCACTCATATATATGTTGCGATTATATGCATCAACCTGTCTTCTACTGTATGAATATGTATGGATGTAGCAGATGACCTTTAACAATGCAAAATAGTCTTCAAATTGTACATGAACTGATGGATAAAAGTTTCTAACAATTCTTTTGAATTGTCAATATCATACCTATTTGTAACACTCATAACATGCATGATTGAGAACCTAGATCATTGAATATCAAGCTGCAGTTGCAGTACGATTTTCCATTTGATTGCTTGTATCTTAATAAAGGAGGTCTTTATCTGTCTTCAATTATTACATTGTAAAATTTTAAGCATGAAACCTATTTCTAATTGCCTTTGCATATGACTAGGTATGCCACTGCAAGTGCACGATCAGATGGTCTTCTTTTACTTTGTGGTGGTAGGGATGCCAATAGTGTGGTGAGTTGAATTTGATTTCATTTCTGGTTGTCATAAATCTATTGCCTGAATTGATGAGAAAGATTCATGTTTCAAGTTTTTCCTTTTCATTCCAAGTAAAATGTGTAAACCTTAACTTAGGTTTGGCAAATAAAAAGAAAGTACGTTATAAAGAATTAATTACTGAGCTGGGTATTCGGGAGTCAAAATTTTGTTTATTTGAAGAAGATTTCTTGTTGATTCTTTGTATGTTTAGATAGAGCCGATATCATTATTTTCTTAGTCAATTATTTTTAGCTGGTCTTTATTTTTGCAGTTTGACTTTTTCTAATGCTGTATAGTTTGATTTTTTTCCTGTTGATGAATGAATACCTTTTGACCTTTTTTTGTATGTTTGGCTTGATTCATCACTCTCCTCCATTAATCAAAATTGGGTTGATTCTTGTGATACATTTAGCTTTTTGTTCTTTTACGTGGACTTTCATAAGAAGGATATCAGCACTGTATTATGATGCCAAATCTATCTTTCCGGTGTTCCTCTCTTGTGCAACTACAACTGCAACACCCCACAATCCAAAGACCCCTTCTTTTTATTGAACTTTTTGTGGCATTTAATATGGCTTACCTCTTTACTAATTCCCTTTGTCTTCTGTTATGTAATTTTTAAAGCCGCTGGCTAGTGCATATGGACTTGCCAAACATAGGGATGGACGCTGGGAATGGGCAATTGCTCCTGGTGTCTCTCCATCACCAAGATATCAACATGCAGCTGTGGGTTTTCATATCCTACATTTTAAGTTCCATCATATTGACCCATTAATTCCACAAGAATGCATCACTCATGTGAATTGTACTTTTAGGTCTTTGTTAATGCAAGGCTCCATGTGTCTGGAGGAGCACTTGGCGGTGGTCGTATGGTAGAAGATTCATCAAGCGTTGCAGGTACTTGACCAGAGCTTTTTATTTAAAGGTGTTTTGTCTACCACTGGTATGTAAATGGTCAATTAGCCTGAAGTGCATTTATGAGATGATAAGGCATGCACTTCAAGATTTAGATTCCAGACTTTCTTTAGTCTCAGGTATATATATGTGATGTTTGCATCAGTTGTCCGATAAGATTCGTACAATACCCTTACACACTTATCCGTTTGCATCTATGATCTTCCCACATTTTGTTTTATTGTGACATCTTTCTATTTGTATCAGAAATGAAGAAATTGGGAAGTTTATGAAAAAAATAGGCTGTTGGACCTGGCCTGAGCCTGTCCCATTGCATTTCTGTGGTTAGACAACTGAAATTGCCTTCTTTATGATGTGTATATGTGTCAACTATTTCTATACATTATAATAATCATCAGATGAACTAATTTGCTGCTTACACTTTTACAAGTGGGGGTTCAATTAAGATGTTTTTAGCAGAAAGCTTAAATTAATAAATGTTATTTTTGTGCAATCATTTGAACTTATGTTGATAACCTATCTTTTCACTTACTTTCTATTGTGGTCTACATGTGCTACAGATACTTCATTGCATCATTGGTATTATGTGTATGTTTGTGTTCTTTGGAGGTGGTTTGATTAAAGAAATCAGATAAAATGATTGGTAGTCCTTATTCATGGAAGATTATGTTGATCACCATTGTTTTGGTTATGTTATTTGATTAGATCATTTAGTTACTGCATGTATATTTAATGGTTTTCCTGTGTACAGTATTGGACACTGCAGCTGGTGTTTGGTGTGATACTAAATCTGTTGTTACTAGCCCAAGAACTGGCAGATACAGTGCTGATGCTGCTGGTGGGGATGCTGCAGTTGAGTTGACAAGACGTTGCAGGCATGCAGCTGCTGCAGTTGGCGATCTGATATTTATTTATGGTGGTTTACGTGGTGGTAAGCCACTGCACTTTTCATGTTAATAGTTATTATGTCTTTTCGAGTTCCCTTTGTATCAGACTTTGAAGCTAATTATTTCTTGCAAAAGCTGTAGCAATCTGGGGATTATGAAAGTAAATAGAACATGGATGTTCTTCCTAATGTTTTCAAATTCATGAAAACCTTAGAGTTCCGTTAGTTTTAAATCATTCTTCAAGCCATTCTCTAATCATGTAGTAGTATACTTATCTATAGTATTTGTGCGGTAGGTGTCTTGCTTGATGATCTACTCGTTGCTGAAGATCTGGCTGCTGCTGAAACAACAACAGCAGCTTCGCATGCTGCAGCTGCAGCTGCTGCATCTAATTTACAAAGTGGACGAATAACTGGAAGGTATGGATTTGTTGATGACAGATCTAGGCAAAGTATGCCTGAAGCAGCACCTGATGGTGCTGTTGTGCTGGGTAATCCAGTTGCCCCACCAGTAAATGGTGACATGTACACTGATATAAGCACTGAAAATGCAATGCTCCAAGGGCATCGGTAAGCGAGCTAGTGCATATAAAAGTTCCACTTAGAAGAGTGGTGTAGTATACATCTTTACATATAAGAGTTGTTGGCTGTGCATTGTTGTGCAGGAGAATTGCCAAAGGTGTTGAATATTTGGTTGAAGCAGCAGCTGCAGAAGCTGAGGCTATCACTGCCACTCTGGCAGCTGCAAAGGCACGACAAAGTAATGGAGAAGTTGAGCTGCCAGATAGGGAGCGTACATCAGAAGCTACTCCGAGTGGCAAACAAATATCGTCAATGATCAAACCTGATTCTGCTGGAGTAAACAGTGTTGCTCCAGCTGGAGTGCGTTTACACCATAGGGCTGTGAGTAAATTAATTTCTGACATTATGGAGAAATTTTGGCTTGATGTCAAGATGCTTAATTTCATCAGAAATTGTTTCTGATTTTCTTCTGGCTGCACGTGTAGGTAGTTGTGGCTGCAGAGACTGGTGGAGCTTTAGGCGGCATGGTCAGACAGCTTTCAATTGATCAGTTTGAAAATGAAGGCAGGCGTGTCAGCTATGGAACTCCAGAAAATGCAACTGCAGCAAGAAAACTGCTGGACCGACAAATGTCTATTAATAGTGTGCCTAAAAAGGTATAGATGATCCTTGTTGCTTATGCATATTGAGGCATTGTGGCACTGAAAACTCTGCTAGATGTAGCTACCTTTGTTGTGTTATCTATTCCTTATCTTCCCTTTTGGTGTATTCATATAATGTATTTGTGAATGAGAATCTAACAAGTCTCCTTTTTCACAAGATAATGTATTGACATGAGTTACTAAGACTCGATTTTTGTTAATTTAACTATTACTCTCAATTCTTTGTGAATCTGTGGATCCTTGCATAGTTGTGCATTTAACACACCTGTAAATATATGTTTATACTTATCTGTATCGCAATCATTGTAATGTTTGGTGTTTATATGCATGTGCTTGAATATACAGTTTAAGTGACATTCTTGTATAACAGGTTATTGCACATCTTTTAAAGCCACGTGGCTGGAAGCCTCCTGTTCGCCGGCAGTTTTTCTTAGACTGCAATGAAATAGCAGATCTTTGTGACAGCGCTGAAAAAATATTTTCAAGTGAACCAAGTGTTTTGCAGCTTAAGGCCCCAATCAAGATATTCGGTGATCTTCATGGGCAGTTCGGTGATCTCATGCGGCTGTTTGATGAATATGGTGCGCCATCGACAGCTGGTGACATTGCGTAAGAATCCTTTTATTTTATCATTAATCTTGCGTATTGTACCATGAGCTTTGTGTCTTTAGTTAGTTTTGAATAGGAATCTATTCATTCCATTGATCCCATTTATGCTGATTGATATGCCTCTGCAAATTGCAGTTTAAGTGATAACAGTATGTTACTATATGGACCGATCGAGAATGTGAAGTATAACTGCAAGACAAAAGGACCACAAAGTTTTAGAGGGATTAGAAGCTGGGAGTTTAAATGGAAATTTCATATGGTTAATGATTAATATACAATCTTGTCCTACAAAAAAGTGATTGAAATTAAGGAGTTTCTAGCATGAACCCGATGTTGACTTGTGTACAAGAAAGGAAAATCCAATAATTATCTTGGTTGGCCAATTTAGAAATGAATGTTCTGTTAACACTTGTCTGCCGCTAAAAATTTGCTGTGACTACTTTGCACCCAAAGCATACATGTTATGATCAATAATTTTTTATTCTGCGCCAAATGCAATTTCTATGATATTATTGCATATATTTAACATTCTATTGAAGTGGATGTGATGTTCTATTGTGAATGCTAAGCCATGTAAGGCAAAAGAGCATTAATTAGCTTCTAAAATAGGTTTATGTATTATAAGATAAGACTAGATCACTGCTAACAAACCCCTAATTACCCTATTCCATGTTGGATCGATGAGCAACCAGTGTCATAGTTGGGAGTGTATGTTACAACTTAATATGGGAATGAAAAATGCAAATGCCAATTTTGATTTTCTCTAGTGTGTTAACATTTCCATTGTGAGGTGCCAATTAATAGGGTCAAATGAATAAAAATAAGCAAAAAAGACAAATGGACAGATCTGTTCGTGTGTGCATTGGATTGGGGCTGATCTACTGCTATTTCATGACTGTCAGATATATTGACTATCTTTTCCTAGGAGATTATGTTGATCGAGGCCAGCACAGTCTGGAAACCATAAGTCTTCTACTTGCTTTAAAGGTAATAATGGATGTACTTCTTCCTTTATTTTTTCTCCGTGATTTCTGTTCCTTTGAGTTCAAACGATTAAGTGGCACTTACCTTTTTCTAATTCCTTGGTCAATGAATTTGATTAATTATTGTAATGTTGTAGGCAGAATATCCTGACAACGTACATTTAATTCGTGGGAATCATGAAGCTGCAGACATCAATGCCCTTTTTGGTTTTCGCATTGAGTGCATTGAGCGTATGGTAAGATATTGCTCATATTTGAATTTTATTTTGTTTTGTTATATTAGGCTGTTTACTTACTGGCTTATGTTTCCTGAACAGGGTGAGAGAGATGGAATTTGGGTATGGCATCGAATAAATCGTTTGTTTAATTGGCTTCCTCTAGCAGCACTAGTTGAAAAGAAGATCATTTGTATGCACGGTGGTATTGGTCGCTCAATAAATCACGTGGAGCAGATTGAGAATATTCAGCGTCCAATCACCATGGAAGCTGGCTCAATTGTTCTTATGGATTTGTTATGGTTAGTACATACCTGATGTTGTTTCTTATTGATCACTTTGACACATAATAATGACGCATGACTTCTTCCTTAGGTCGGATCCAACGGAGAACGACAGTGTCGAGGGATTGCGACCAAATGCTAGAGGTCCTGGGCTTGTAACTTTTGGGGTGAGTGCATCTTTCACTATCTACACTAATTATTATGACCAATGAATTCCTTTGTCACTTCCTTATTTTCAATATTTCTTCTTACTATGTTCATACGTCTGTCTAAAACATTTGTCAGATGTGTGTGAGCTTGATATTTGAAATAGCAATTCCTATATGTCAAATCACACAGTATTTCTGAAGGTGTAATTGAGCAATATTTGCTACTACTGATGGCTATCGTCATAGCATGGTTTTGCATTTGCTATCTTGATTCAATACTCGACAATAGTTGCAATAGTGTTTTTGGCCCATATTCTCATGAATAAGGATGAACTTGGCAGCCTGATAGAGTTATGGAATTTTGCAACAACAATGATCTTCAGTTGATTGTCCGTGCCCATGAATGTGTGATGGATGGCTTTGAGCGTTTTGCGCAGGGTCATCTGATTACACTTTTCTCAGCTACAAACTATTGTGGTATGAAATCATGCTTTTCTAAAAACTTTGATTGTTAGTTTGGAATTATAACAGTGGATTATTGGATTGTCGCCGCAGGTACTGCAAATAATGCAGGTGCAATACTAGTTTTGGGGAGAGATCTGGTCGTGGTTCCAAAACTTATTCATCCTTTGCCACCAGCAATTTCATCACCCGAAGCTTCACCCGAACGTCACATTGAAGATACATGGATGCAGGTTTTTATTTGATTTCATCATATCTCCAAAACCTTCCTTCTCAAATAACATTATTTTGAATCTTTTATTTATACTGATCTATATCCTGCTTGCTTTTTGGGTATCTGTTGAGAGCAGGAATTAAATGCTAACAGACCTCCAACACCAACCAGAGGTCGACCTCAAGTAGCAAATGATCGGGGTTCTCTTGCTTGGATATAGCATATAATGCTGATTATTTCCATAAACCCATTTTGGGTGTACGTTACCACCTTGTGTTACTGGCATCTGTATAGCAAATGATGCCATGTCCTGGAATGCCCGAATTTGTGATCATGGATCCCGGTTAAAAGTTTGGAGGCTTTCTGAAATTTTCAATATCGCAGCACATTTGGCAAGCCTCGGTATGAATTAGACCACACAAGTTTGAGAACCGGGTTGCTGCAGGCGGCAGGCAGGTAGATCCACTTTGTTGTGCTAAAAGAAGTTGACAGCTGGGATGACGCCGTGTACATTGAGCCAGAATCATGTAGAGGTTATCAAGGTTGTTCATTTTGATGGGTTAGTTGCGATTGGTAAATCTCACATTTAGATTTCATATATATTTTTTTAAATTCCTCATTTTAGGCCTAATATTTTTTTCACTATATTCTAAGGTGGACTTGAGGTCCACAATATGTAACGTTGAGATACATATAATCTTTGTGGGCGTCGTGTATAATAGATTTGTCTTGTAATTCTCATCGCTGCCTTTCTTTTTTGTACAATGTAATTTGCGAGATGATAAGAAACTTTTTGGCCGACAAGATTCCGGGGAGCTTTGGTTGCGAATGGTATGGTTTCGTTTTGCGCACTGTTTAACCTTTTCCGTTAGCAATCTTGGCTGTGGTTCTCGTTTGTTGGAACTCTTGGCCGTCTTATTATTTGCTTACCTTCATACAATCCAAACACTTTTATATCAGTCGTCCCGATAAGGGCCTGTAACAATGGTCTTTCAACCTATCTGAAGATTTGACGTAAAAGTTATTGATGTACTTATGTTCCAAAGATCTGGGATATGAGCTTCTCCAACCGTGCCCACGGCTCGCAAGTCACACGATGACTCGGGGCAACTGAGACGTCCATCCAAAGCCTCTGCACTCCCAGAAAGCTGTGTTGTTAACAATGAATAAGACTGACAAAGTTTTAAATTTTGATTACAGAAAGAAAAACTGACCTTTTAACTTTAAAACACAGAAGTGAAATATAAGAGCTAGTGTGTTGTTCCTTGGCCAGACCCAAAATGGGAGCAAATTGGAGCGTAACATACTTGCATGGAACCCCAGACTAGTCTACAAGGGAATAGACCCAAAGGAAGTGTTTTGCAATCTTATCCATCCATGTCACAATCCCTAGCTACCAAAAATTTTGCTAATTAAAGAATAAGATCCTAAAACTGGTTTCTTTCCGACATTCAGAACATAAAACTTGCAGAGTTGAGTTTACTAGAAATAAAACCAAAATATTTTCTTCTGTATTACAGCACTTTATGCCTTACAAAACAGTTGGAGTAGCATAGATTTATAAGGCCCTAAAATTTAAACAACACCAGACAAAAAAAATGTTTCAAAGAAGAAAATTGAGTTAACTAGAGCGAGAGTTGGCATAAAATGACAAATTGAAAAATTTAGAAACTGACCCTCTTTTCTCTTGTTCCTTCCCACTGCTCCTCATGCTCACGCTTCTCTTCCACGTCTCCTTCTGGTCTTCTTCATCCTTCTTCAATCTACCTTCTGCTTCTGATATCCAATCATAACACAAAGAAGAATTAAAAAACAGGGTAACAGAACAAGCACCTTTAAAGGGAACATGAAAAGAACTGAGCTTGCAGCACAACCTCACCTGCATTTTTCTCCTGCGCCATTTTTGTTCTGTTAATATATCTCGCAACTTTAATTTCAGCTCCTGCTGTCTGATTGTTCATACTGTTGGTCGTATTTTCCCTGATTCACATTATAAAGACTAAAAATGTCAGGCACGTTTGACAACGCTTTCTGTTGAGCCAAGGGCAAAACCTACAAAGAGCCCCCTTAGATCAAGTGTCTTTAATCTAGTTCCCCCTATGGTTTGAATTTGGTTCTGGAAATCCCCTCGGTTTGGAAGTTAGTAAAACAGACACTGAGGAATTTTGCAACTAATTAATCATAATTCAGATCATCACCAATGAAAAGTACCAATCAATTGTTACAATTGCTTTTAATTCGTAGTTGCACTATTAAAAATTACAGAAACCATTTTATTAAGGATATAGTTAAGTATCCATTAACATCATATTGAGTAATAGTTGCTGAGCTTTTGTTAATGCTGTTCTAAAGTGAACAATCAAAATATCGGCTGACAATTGAATTCTAGTTCCACAAGAAAATAATAGTAGTGTAATGCATCATTACTCCATGCCTTGATCAGCAAACGGCACTTATGCACAAATATGTCTAACAGCAGTTCTGGTTTTTAGATCAACTTACCAGCAAAAGCCTCTTTCACTTGGGGATGTTTGCATTTGGGGTGAACCAGCAAAGATAACCACATATTAAAACATCAAACAGATAATGGAAAACAAATGGTACAGAATAGTGATAAAAAGTGACCTCAATTATATTTTGAACAGAAGTTAAAAGAAAAGTTGATGTCAATTCCATTTGGACTAAGAGTTACCTTTCAATACTGCTTTTTCACATCCTCTGGAGATGCTTCAAAAGGCAAGTTTAAATACTCAAATGGATTGAGCTTGAAGCATGCAAGAATCCTGTGGTGTTTCAAAATGTTTTCAGTAGGATGGAGACCAGTTAGAAGAGAGAAACATTTTGTATATAGTTAACGGTCCAAAAAAGACTAATGGTAACTATTTTATGGAAGCACAACTAAAATCTAAAGTGATTCTTCAAGCAAGGGGAAAGGTTGAGAAAATAGATAATGTGACATTCAGAAATTTCTTCCAACACATAAAACCAAAGAAATGGAAATCGTCCCAACAAAAGAACATGATGATGGGTGAACTTTTAGTATTAAACTTAAACAAGAAATCAAGAAAAGAAAATTCAAGCCTAAACAAGTAAAAACATCTTACCTTGAGAAAAAAAAAGTGGGAATATGTTATCTCCATTCTTATTGAACTTACTGAGTGGTGTTTGCGGCCTTTTTATCAGATCACAAAATACGACTTCTAGAAACTTGTTCTAATTCAGCGACTTCTTGTAATTTTTTGCTTTCATGCCCCCATTTTTCTAAGTTCCACCATTTTTTTCTTCCGTTTGTCACTTAGTCGTATTCCTAATATGTAAATGGACTATAATTCTATTCTATTCAACAAGGTCTGCACTTGTAGGCCATTCCATCTGAATCTGGTTAAACAGATATCTAAGTTCTACAGGATGCAAAGTAAGTGATGCCTGTTAACTTTTATATAATACTTCAATCCCATATCCTAACTTCGCCTTCAATTAAACATCTATTCATAATTATAGAACTAACTAAACTTTACTTGTGGTGGTCCTAAAACTTTGTTTCTAGCTTACGGTTCAAACACCAGAAGATGAATTTCAGACAACTACAGGATGAGTCTAACCAGAAGATAGTCTTCATGAATGCTCTCCTTACCCAAATTTTACATGTCAACTTCTTTCAAAAAAAAAAAAAAGAGTGCGAGCATGTCAACTTCTTTTCACTCTGGTCGGATATGCATCATCGTTGGAAAAAAAAAAAAAAAGAAAGAAAGAACTAACCCTCACATAATTAACCATCTGTCTTAGTTTTCAATCCACCATTCAAACTTTCCAACAAAGTTTTGAACCTCAGCCTAAAGGTCCTCACTAATAAACATTCTTTTCGAAGTCAAAGACTAACCACCATTAAGCGCCCACCAGGCCAAAACCTAAATTTGAAAAAGAAACAAAAAAGCAAGACGTAAAACATAATTGCTGCAACTAAAATCATAACTTCGCACCAAAAGAGGAATATAAAAAAAAAAACCATGAACAACAACAATGTGAAAGGAAAAGTTTACAAGTCGTTACTCACCAGACCTAATGTGCAAAAAATCATAATTCAGGAGCCTAATTGGCACACAAAAGTACCAGTATATGTAAAAATCAAAATGAAAAAGGCATATAAACAACATAAACAAAGAGCGAACGAAAGAGAAAAGTGACCTCATAACTGCATTTTCTCTCTCGACTTCGCTGACCTTTGAGAAGAAACTCTTTAATTATCTTTTTTCTGTTTTATGTATTTATTTAATTATTTTATCTTGTGTTGTTTTTTTTAGAATTTCAATTTTTTTTAGAATTTATCTCGTGTTGTTAACCTTCTATATATGTGATATTATGTATTGATTACATATTTTATGTATTCATTTATACTTTTATATTATCATTATTTTCTACTGTACGTGGATTTATTATAAACAAACTCTCTATTAAGAAAGAGTAAGGTTAAGTATTATTGGACCTCTTCAAACTCTAAATTTCAGTGCGACTCTTATTAAGTGTTTTTGTTATTATATTTTATTGACACTTACTCTTTAAATTATATTTTTTTGCATTTTTCGATTAAGTTTATTATTGATTAAAATCAAATTACGTTATAATAATGTCTCCTTGTCAATGGTACCTGAGAAATTATTTTAAATATACAAAGTTGAAGTATAGAATTAAAACTATTCAAATAGTAATCTTTTTTTGAAATTTGGTTACATTAAACGGTATAAGTACTCTGAGATTGGATTAGAATGAAAAGGTTAAGGGAAGTAGGGAACATGGGGAGTTTTTGCATGAGAACGAGTCCTCAATAGAGGTGAGCATTATTCAGGTCAGGTCGAGTAATAAAATGCTAAAATATGGGTAAATCAGGTCAGGTCGGGTCGGGTATTACCTGAATTGTTTTCGGTTTGGGATGGGTAATTCCGAAAAAAATTCGGGTTACCCGATTACCCGAATTAGGTTTAAAGAATTATGAAAATACAAGCTTGGCCTTTTAGTATATAAGCTCCTCAATTACCATTTTGTTATGCTAGTTAATTGAAATATTTGGTTATATTGTTAGTGAATTCAACTATTTGTTTTGTTTTATGTCTCTCAAATGAGATATGAGAATGTAATCCAAGTATTTAGTTATGTTGTGTAATTTTTGAAAGAGAACCAAACAAAATTTCGGGTAACCCAAAATTACCCGAAATTTTCCCGAATTACCCGATCAGGCTGGGTAAATTTAGGTAATAAAATTTTAGATTCGGGCCGGATAAGATAGAAATTTTTTTAGGTAATTCGAGCTTTACTCAAACAGTAAAATTTAGCCCGATTAGTCCAAATATTTACCCCTAATCCTCAAAACAAAAAGACAGTCCGCATCAAAGACATGGATCAGATTCGTGGTATTCACCAAATAAAATCCCATGGACATGGTCAGCAAGACCAACTTGCATTAAAATGGGCGCAGGGAGAGAGACAGACAAGACAGTCTACCAAGATTTTGTTCATGGCAGCTCCTAACAGCAATAATCAATGATGATAAGAAAGAAAAAGATGTTGTTGATTCACACGTCGTCATCATCATCTCTGTCTCTTCAAGATCGAAGTATAAATATTATATAGTTTCTTTTCTTTTTCTTCCTCTCCCTTTTTCTTTTATTTGACTACATTCACATTTCCTCTCCACAAGGAGTGGAAGTGAAAAACAGGGAGACCAATCCATGGACATAGATATAATATATTATTACTTTGCAAGTAAGTAATGATACTGAAGTGGGAATTTTGGATTTGGTTATGATGGACCATCAGGAAGAGGCAACGCAATATGGCTCCCGGAACAGGAATGACCTCCTTAGTTCCTTGCAGAAAGGAACTAAATAATCTCCTTTGCTCCCTCTCAACACTACCATTTCTTTCTTATCATTGCCCTCCAAGACCATAAGCTGGTTGTTATTGTAGTTGTTGATGTTCCTCACTATCGATGGTGGCTTCTGCGCTGTGGGATTAAGAACTGTTGCTGTTCCTGCTATGCCCTTAGGCTTCCAATAATACTCATAAGTATTGAAGGATGCTGAAGTCGATGCCGCCGCCGCTTTTCCCGTGGCTGTCACAGCCTCTTTTGGTGGCGATGGTATCATCCTAACCCCCGGAGGCCTTGGTGGGAGTGATTGTGTAAGTGGGTTTATTGGTTTCGCTGCCACAACTTCCTCTTCCTCTTCCTCTTCCTCTTCCTCCTCATATTTGACTGGTTTATTGATTTTTTTAGGGCATCTTGGGGTTATATTTGCTAAAACCATGGATTTGCACATCAAAGGTGCTAACTTGTGGACACTCATCACTCCATTCAGCAAATTTGGTGCAAGCTCCATCACAATCCTCAACTTTTCTTCTCCTCCACCTCCTCTGTCCCTTTCCTCTTCCTCTTCCTCTTCCTCGTCATCGTCCGTGAGGTCAGCCTTCTCTTCAGGTTCTTTTTCTTCTTCACAGTTCCCAAGTTCTATTTCGAACTGCTCTACTTCACTAATCTTTGGTTCTGCTTCTACTTGCTCTTCTTCTACTTCGCTGGACCTATTGTTGAAAGTGAGAACAAGCCGACCGTCCTGCCTCTGAGCACGGAAGTTGTTCTGTGATGGAACAGAAACAGCTTCAAGAACCAATCGTCCATTGTCACGACGACACCTCATGTGCATCGAAGCCCCGTCACGACTAGAAAGTGAAGGAATTGATGGAGGGAACGACTTGGGTGACGACTTCTGCCTGTTCGCTGCTGCAAGATTGTACTTTTCGACTCTCCAATCATCCATGTCAAACTTCTGTGCAACTTTTTCGTCTTTTGGTTTTTCTTCTTTGTCATCTTCTGCATCACCTGTCTGTGATGGCGGGTGTGAAGAAAACCCATCAGAGCCAGTCTCGGATCCCAGACTTTCGGTGCAAATTTGCAAACTTTTTTCACTTAGAGAACTTGCTGATCTTTTCACAAGAGGGTGGACATAAGGAGGTGGCATGTCCTTGGAGTCCTGTTGTGACTTCTGTGACAGAATTGAGCTCCAGGTATCGAATTGTCCAGGTTTCTTATCAACCTCGTTTTTGTTCTTCTCTTCTTGAATTGCGTTCCAGATTTCGGATTGGCTCAGGTGGGGTTCTTCATAATCATCATCTCCTTCAGAAGATGATGATGAGTAAGCAGACGAAACATGGAATTGTTCAGATGAAGCAATTTTTTTGAGGGGATAGAAGCCATGTTGAGAAAGCCATTTCTTGGAAGACATATCAGCAGAGAGAGTCCTCCTTAGAGTAGGAGATTTAGTTTCATAGCAATCAGATCCAAGAATGGAGACTATCCCCTGATTCTTAGCCATCACGGTGACTTGTTCATTGAGAGATGAAGACAAGCCAAAGGTCTTGGCAGGGGACGGCATATCTCCAAGCCAACACAAAGAAGAAGGAGAAAGCAACTTCTTTAGCTGTAGAAAGAGTGATAAACAAAAATGAGAAAATTAAGAAAAACTAAAAAAAAAAGGCACAAGATACATGGGTAGATGCTAGAAATGGGATAACATTGATTACCTTGAGGAAGGAGTTTATAGTATAAAACAGCAACAGCAGCAACCAACAGGAGGTCTACAAAGAGACCACTGAGTTGGGTGCTAGTTGCAAGTGAAGAAGAAGATCTAGAGATAGTTGAGTGGAGTGGCTGATGCCTGTTGGTTCTACTTGCGGCTATAACAAGAAGAGGTGGTGAATGCGGGTATTTGTAGGAGCTGGAGAGGACCTTGGAACCGTGTGCACGTGGCCCCACCTTCACTGAAAAGACTACACTTTTTTCCTATATCTCCTTTATCAGAAAGTGCTCATCCATAGAAAGGAATAAGAGGGCGTAAGCTCTCCTCATACCTACACTCACTCGCTCTTCGCTTTAATTTATTGTATTTGTATATCCAAACCCATGACATGCAATTATTCTCATCCTGTATGTTGTACGTGGTCTTGGTCTTGGTCTTAAATCTTTACAGCTTCACTACAGCGGGCTTTTAAGCTTTACACTTATAAAAGATAGGTACAGTGTTTAGCTAATTACAACTTTTATTGAAGTACAAATCAAAATTAAAAATTATTTCAAAGTGAGATATTTTCAAAATCAAACAATATCTTATATTTAAGTTACCACACACCTATGTACAAATGATACACACCCATCTGTATCTTCCCTGAACTCTCCCGTTTCCATGGACTTTGTTCTTCTGTAAATATTCCATGCAATTAGTTGTTGGGCATATATACATGATTATGATATTTGGCTGTCTCCTAAGGAAGATGGCAGTTGAAATAACCAATATTTTAGGGTAACAAGTTGGTGGAATAATCAAAGGATAGTCACAAGTAAGATGTATGAAGATTTTATGTGCCAGAAATGCCATCATGTGTTTTTTTTCTCAATTAGGGTATGCCAAATATCCAATATTATTAAAGGTTTCGGAGAGTCGTCAATTATATGCACCATTTTCTTTACATTTTACAAAGAGATTATTTTCGTAACCTAAACTCGTAATCATTAAATAAGAATTTAATTTTGAAATGCAAAGGTAGAAATGAATGATTTTCACTCTATATAACTTGGTTGGGTTAGCATTTCCAGGTTCAGGCCCGAATCCAATAGACAACAAGTCTAATCGAAGGAGACAACTCCTATGCATGCACAAAGACCTTCGTGAAACCCTAAACCTAGCGTCGTCCCATATATAAGGTATTGTTTCGCCATAATAAGGTACGAGACTCATACATTACTTTTCTCTGCTTTTAGCTGCACTTCACCTTCACCAGAAAATTAACTTGAACGTCGGAAGGGCCTTCTGAGAACCAACCCCCAGAGTGTCTTGATTGTTTTGCAGGTACTCATCACACCGAAACCGCTGAGATCATGGATCCAAGTAACAGCATTCAACCCGGACAAAATCCAACTGAACCATAACTCATAATTTTTTATTTGATATTGTTAACCAATATTGCTTAAAAGGAAATGTGAGATAATAAATACAGTGAGGGAAATTTTGATAGGGATGAAAAGGAGCATTCAATGGCAAACAATGTGAACAAAATTCCACTAAGTACCTAAAGAGGAAAAGGCATAATTCTATTTATATACATGTATATATAACTAAATATAACTAAATAGGTAAGCAGAAATTGAAAATAGCGATTGATGTGACATGACTTAAGAAGGAAGCAAATGGAAATTGCTTTGATCGCGTAATATCAGCCATCATCATCCAGCTTCATTGTATAATTAAAGGGATAATAAAGTAAACCCCAAGGTGCAGGTGAGTTGGTAAGAGGTTCTTTTGGCTTAAGTGACATCGCGGGTTCGAATCTTCTCATGTATGCAGCTGTTTAAAACTTAAGGTCAGAGTTTTACCTCCCGCAAGAGACCTATCCGAATCGAGCAGAGATTAGTCTGAGTGTGAATAGCTTAAAGGTGTCTTCTTATAGTTAAGACCCGCCTAGAATACCTCATGGGCAACCAAAAAAAGGGATTATAAAGTAAGACTGCGTAATATTAGATTTTCTTAAATTTTGCAGTTCATCGAAATTTTTAGTTAATGTTATTATTATTGTTAAAACGGATTAATTCGTTAATTGCTCCAATTGCTAGGAAAAGAGAGAATACTTATTTGCTATGAACTATTTTGCTATCGTCTAATCTAACCCTAATTTTCTTGAAAGACTTTAGATAGGTTTTATATATTTAAGTGAAAATAAAAATCAAGAAGTTCATTGAAATCGATGAATTAATGAATTTTATTTAACTTTTTATATATTAAAAGTGTAAAATATTTTATTAAAATAAAATCTCAAAAAAAAATAAAAATTAATTCACCAAAATTCAATATTTATGTTAACGGAGCAAATTAAAGTTTACATATATATCTGGGACCCTAAACAACGTCGACGTTACATTTTGTCCAATCTTTTAATTTCTTCCACCTCATGTAACCTTTGGTTTTGAAAATAGAAAAGTCATCGTGTGGTTTATAGTCGTATGTGAAGAAATTGACAATACTTGTGCACCGCCAAAAGGTGATGATGCTGATCCCTTCATTCAAAACCATACAAATCCATCCACTTTCCAACTATTACGCGTATATGTACAAACTACAAAGAGAGAGTTAGACAACAACCCTATAAAATGAACTGATCCGCTAGATATTCATTTTAAAAATTC
>JAOSBM010000008.1:6701723-6712094 GCA_027568955.1 Erythroxylum tenue
TCTCTCCGTAACTAACTCTTAACCACTAGCCTATGTGGCATTTGTATTTGAATGTCTTAGTGGTTGTTTACTAATATCAATACTAGCATGCTGATAACTAGGAAGGGTGCTAACATTTTAATTATTAGCAAGTTATATTATGACTGTTATGACTGTAACAGCATAAGTCTACATCGAGTATTCATTAAAAATAGTGTTTATTGAAGATCAAACAAGACAATGTTAGCAGCTGTTTAAAACCAATGGCCAGAAACATTAGAAAATATACTTTCAAGAATTTAGAGAAATTAAATACATATGGAATTGACAAAGTGATTAGTAAAAATATGACATAGAGGTAGCTTCATTCATGGCCATCGGTCACATTCCTTTATCAATAATACAGAAGTGTCACTTAAAGGATAAAAAAGCACCTATCAAATCTAGTTCAGACAGGCAAGCTTTTTCTAAATCAAAGTGGCATATTTTTTTCCGTAAGAAGCAATTGAAAATAAAATCAAACTGAAAATAACAACTAAAGGATCCAATGATACTATATATATATACTTGTAAAAGGAAATTTTATATCATGCCATGTCAAAGTTGACTTCTTTCAAGCCAAAGAAAATGAATGCCACTCAAATCAAAATTCCATAAGAGAAGAGCCTGCAAAACTTTCAACGGCTTTGATATGGTTTGTCAAGGTAATAGAGAATCGTATTAAAGCTTATATAATAAGTAATTGTAAGACATAAGACTAATTATAGCCTAATATTCCTTATAACAGTTCACTCTAATAACAAGTGCGACAAATGTACATCTAGATCCTTTCACGTCTTTCTGGTTTAACAAGATTAATATGTAGAGGGAATTATGAGGAGCTCTCTAAATATCTATAGAATTATTTTTAAGTACAATATCAAATAAATGAATTGATCTTTTGCTCTAAGAATAATTCTTAGGCCTGTTAATGTGAGGTTAGTTGTCTTTCTCTACAATTTATATTAGTTCACTTTAAACAATAATAATCCAACCAGAACTTCAACAAGTTCTGGCCCAAAGTTTTCCAAAAAGCTTGAGAGTTAACAACTATTCCAAGTTTTAATTAGACTTTTCCTTTAGCTTTCGATTAAGGACTCAGAATACATGTGCAAAAGAGATTATCTCACTTTTGTCAATCAGGATAAAGATAACTGAATGCAAAATTTATCCTGCCCTTTAAAACTAACTAGAATGTATTATTAAAGACAATACAATAAAAATAAGTGTAAATAATGACTCAACATACATTGATTTCAAGTACCTTTGAAAACAATAATCAACAATCCACTAATTAAATAAATCAGCTTTTCTTAGAGGAACAATTCACTCCCAAAGGTAAAGACTTTCAACAGCATAAAAAGTTTACCAACAAGAAAAAGAAAGGCAAAATGAAATTACTCATGATACTTTATTCCAATAAGAAATGACAAACATCTTACAATGTTTTGGTTCCACAGACTGCTGCTTATTTTGTTCCACATCAGCATCATCCACACCATCAACGGAAGATGCCTCGTGTACATTGTCACTGTACAATCCATTCTTTCTGTATGAGAAAGTACCCCTTCCACGACGATGAGAAGTTTGAACACTGGCATCATCTAAGTAAATATTTGATACACCAGTTAAGCACTCTGAGGATAGCAATTCATTAGGTGAACGATCTGCAATAGCTTCCCAATCTGTTAAGTAGATTTAGATGGTAATCATTTTAGTTCCTTAGTTAAAATTCGAAAATAGCCGTCTTAGGATAAGAAGACATGATTTGATACTGCACCACAAAAGAAGAACAGCAGAATGAACTTTGACAAAAGACAATTTCTCCAATCCTTCATGAGTCTTTTCTTTAACAGGAAAAAGAACATAGTGCAAACGAATGTGGAGATATGTGGTTATGATCCTTGGATACAAAGTCCATAATTTTCAAACCACAACGATCATACCAACTGTTAATTTGTCAGACCCTAAGCAATTACTACCGATTATTCGAAAGATCCCATAGTTCTATGCAGGCACAACCACATTGACTTTGAAAGTTTTAACAATGAAACCTAAAGACAGCCGGTGTAAACTGATACAGGTAATAGTTTGGAGAATCCTTTATGACACAATGACTTCAACATGAATTATGTTGCAAGCCATTGAACGTGGGCCTAAGGCTACTGCTACAGAATAATCTGCATCTACAAAAGCACCAAAGCCAGATTTTAATGTTACTGTTGAATTTATTTTAAAACCGTTGATTGTCCTCCAGTCATGCACATGAAGAGGAAGGGAAATCAGCAGAACATCTAAAGTATTTGCATAACAAAATTTAACAACATATGACTGTTAGATTTTGGGATTATTCTTTAGCGAAAAACAACAACATAAACCTAAAAGAGAAGAAACCAAAAGAGAAAAAGAAAAAAGCAGTCAATCAAAAGAGACATACCATCATCTGGAGACCCGTTGAAAGAAGCACCATCAAGTGGTTTCAGGGATTGCTCAAAATTCCCTTCACAAAAAAATAAAAAAATCCACATACAAATTCTTTTACTTTCTCGTACTGGAGAAAGAAAGCATGAACGCTAATCAAAAAGATGAAAAGACTATGGAGCCCAAGATATACACCATAAGTAGACGATCCATCACCAACTGCCCCACCATGAGAAGAAGCAGCATTAGATTTTGAACCTTCATTTTCCTTCAAGTCTCTCTTCACATTGTCAGTATCACTGAGAAGAAAAACCATCAACAATTAGTTTCCAAAGAACAGAGGGGCCGGCAAATAAAGTAACAGTTCGAACCCACAACACTATAACAATATATGAACTTCGCAAAAACAATGAAAGGAAAAGAACTAGAAGGCTAAACCATCTAATCAATCAAAGACTCAAAAACAGAAAACAGACACAAACTTTCTACCGTTTAACGAAGTTTTTCTCAGCAACCACACAGTAAGCAAAAAGAAAGCAAGAAACATAGAATACCATGGAGGATGAAGGGCCTGTTGTTTGAGAATAGAAGCGCGAGCGAGGAGTTCATCGGATCTAAGAGAGAAGTGTTTGGAAGAGTAGAGGTTAGCTAACTCGGTAAGAGCAGAGGCCAATTGGAGATCCACCGATTGGGATGATGACGATGATGATAGGCGAATGTTTTCAAGTTTGGAAACGGCGGCTTCGAGGAGAGAGATCGCTCCGTCGGTGTCGCCGGCGGCCACCAAATCTTCCAGTTCCTCGCTCCAATTGGGGTTTGGTTGTTTTTCTGCTTTCTCCATTCGCACACCTTCAGCTTGTTCACTGCCTACCTTTCGCGTTCATTGGTAGGTAGCTCGATATCTGGCCTGGCAACCCGACCCGATTCAAATCCTAATCAGCAGGTTTTTATGAATTTTCTACTTTTTTTACTGAAAAAGTCGATAAACTAAATTATTACTTTTAGACAATATCACAATAGTTTAACAGAAATAGTTATGTATGGAAAGTGGTGAATGTAGGGATGACAATTGTACCCGAATTTGATGGGTATCCGATAAAATTACCTGAACAAGGGCAGATATGGGGAGCAAATTTTTATCCGTGAGGCGGGTATGGGGGGCTAACAAAAATACCCGTCGGATATAGGGGCGAGTATGGGGATACCACCTCCATACGCGTTTACCCGTTATATAGTAATTATAATTTTGCCATTATATATATATACATACAAATCATTAAATAGTAATTACAATTTGGAATTTCCATTAAAACTAATGTAAGTTATTTTAATTTGTTGTCTTTTTTTTAATTCACTCTTGGATTTGTAATAATTATCAATTTATAATCTATGTTTACTCGTTTCTTTTATGTTAAATTTAGTATGTATGTATGAATGTAGCATGAAAATTTAAAAGAAAAACAAATAGTCCATTCATATTAAATAAGCTTATCTTAAAAAAAAGGAGGCGGGTAAATGGGTACCCGATGGGGGTACGGGTATGGGGTGCCAAAAAAATCTCTGACGGACCCGCCCCGTTGCCATCCCTAGGTGGATGTCATTAACATGCATGCCAAATTGGTAGGACCATCTAATCAAGACTCTTAATTACAATTAGTATTCAATTTAACAATAATTATGAAGATAAAATTGCTAAATGAAAAATTGAATTTTAATATTAAATTAGTAGACCATCCAGTTAAAACCCTAATTTAATAAATTATCATTCAATTTAACAATAATTATGAAAATAAAATATTGATTGTGTTAAAGAAAGGGGCTTATTAAACTAGTATAATTATTAGTAAGTCACGAATTTACTTCATTCAAATATTCCCACAAATTTTTTTTTTACCAAAATTAACACAACCAATATAAATTTTAATGCATAAAAAATAGATGAAAATAATCCAACAACTAGAAGGACAAATATATATACAATTTTAAGTAAAAAAGCCTCCCTAATGCAAAGAGGAAAAACCATAAGATACTAAATCCTCTTAACAAATCCACGTAGGAAGGGACCCATAACCTAACAAATCTCCCTCTCCCTACTATATGGCGATTCCGGCAATAGGACAATAAGTCTCAAAATTGGCTCTTGGTAATAGTTTTGTAATCATGTCAAAACCATTGTCATTGGTCTAAACTTTCTCCGACTTAAGAAACTTAACATTATGAACATCCCGAATCAAATGATACCTCAAATTAATATTCTTTAACTTAGCATAAAAAGTTGGATTCTTCGCAAGATAAATCTCGCTTTGACTATCACAACATAATATATACCTCTTTTGTGTAAATTCAGACTCATGAACAAAACATTTCATCCAAAGCGGTTATTTATATGCCTGCTATAAACTCATCTTCAGTTGTCAGGCCATTGTTCCCCCAGTAAAAGGGATCAAGTAACCCGAAGTAGACTTTTTAGAGTCAATTTCACTCGCCCTATCAATATCTAGTAACCGACAAGAAGAGACTTCTCACCCCTAATATTAATCCGCATTCCAATGCTCTTTTCCTAGATTAGAGATAAACCTATTGACTAGGCCAACTTTATGAGTTATATCAGGTCTTGTACATACCATTATGAAAATTAAACTACCCACAATTGAAGCATAAGGGACTTTCAACATAGCTTCCTTTTCTTCTAAGATAAAGGGGCTATGATCAACACTCAACTTAAAATGTATGGAAAGAGGTGTACTCACCATATTAGCTTTGTCTATATTAAATATCTCAAGCACTTTCTTAATGTATTCCTCTTGTGATAATCACAACTTCCTGATCTTTATGTCACGAATGATCCTCATGCCAAAGGATTGCTTCGCTGGCTCAAGATCTGTTATTGCAAAAACCTTGTTAAGCTCTTGTTTTAATCTTGCAATTTTTAATTTGTTCTTACCGACAATGAGCATGTAATCAATAAATAATAGTGAAATTATAAAATCATCGTCTAATAACCTTTTAAGAATACATGGCGTTCTAAAAAAGTCTTTTTATGGCCTCGCTCCCTTATAAAAGTATCAACACCATTATTGAGAGGCCTGCTTTAGGCTATACAAGCTTATCTTTGATTTACAGACATAATCTTCTTTGCCCTTTACCTTAAAGCCCTCTAGGTGCTCTATATAAATGTCTTCTTCGAGATCACTATGAAGAAAAACAGTATTCATATCTAATTGTTCAACCTCCAAATCAAGATTAGTTGCTAGACCCAAAACAACTCTAATAAAAGACATCTTGACAACTAATGCGAAAATCTCTTCAAAATCTACTCTTTTCTCTGATTGCAACCTTTGACAACAAATCTAGCTTTTTATCGGGGTCTCTTAGCAATCTCACCTTGCTTCAACTTCTATATCCATTAGTTCTTCAAAGCTTTCTTCCCTTAGGTAGCCTCATAAGGTTGAATGTATGTGTACGACCCCAACATATACCCTAGAAGTAATATAGCATGTCCAAGGTGTATTAAGAAGTGAACATAACTAATTAAGTGCATCTAAGTATAGTAAGAGAAATAATGGTACTTGATATAAAAGACATGGGTAAAAGGGTAATTTGTTCATTACATACTTAGACGTGAAAAATGTATGGGAATGAAATTAATTGATGAGATTATGTGTAAATGTACCAATGCACAATTTGCAAATGTAGGAATTAAAGGAAGAAGAAGGACCAATGCATAATTTTCCTAAAGTTAACACATAAACCAATTAGATTAAAGCATGTGTAACCAATAATAATAAAGCATATGTGTCCAACAGGAATTAAGCACATGTGTGAGTCTTGTGTTAGAGAAATGCTCTAAAGGCAATCACCCTTAGCACTTATTGTACAAATCATTTTATGATTAACAAAGGCATTTTTCATTATTTCGACAGTCATACATTTATAGATTTGATGTTGATCTTAAATTGATTTAATGAAATCCTTGATACAAAATATAGTATGAAGGAAATCATAATAAGATCATGATAATGAGATTCCTATCATGTGTAATTATGTTAGTATCTAAACTTTCCCTAGTCATAAGATTAATGAGATGGGATATCATTAATCCGGATAGACTAGCGCGTGTTGTACTCCTTGATTAGATTAAACGGTAGATCTCATAAGCTATAGACATGAGTTGTTTAGAATTAACATGTGGATGCTTACTAAGGGTAGTAAGTACATTGCATTGAGCTACTATGGAAAACTCATATGGATATTCTATTACAGTGTCAATGATAGTCTCATCATAGCAATGGTGCAAGTATCCTTTGACTTAAGGTGCTCAAGGATATCTCAGAAATTGATCCTATGCTTTAACTCCATTCATCGATGCCTTTCAGGGGTTACTCATAGGATAGTGATTGGGTACATAGAATAATGAGATCTTCAGGACAAGATCTAATAACACTTAGACTAGCTGTGACATAGTCATCCTAGTAAGAGTTGAAACTTTGACCATACTCTGAACCAAGTGGGGTATAGATAGTGAAAGGACGAATTGCATGACAATATTACGTATGGAAGGGTTCGTAATCAAACCACTGACTTTCTACTCAATTGGGGGTCATGACGTGTTACTAGATACCGCTCTTGACTTACTTGAATTAAGTGTTAATTCAAGTGGCCAACATAACCAGGAACCTAATGGGTTACATACATAAGAGATCTAAAGGATGAGTAAAATGGTCTTGAATGGTGATTCAAGATATGAAAGAGTATTTTGGGATTGTATCGTGACGTGATCGTGGTAGAAAATGTTGCATGGAATGGATTAGAAACAAGTGTTGTCAACTTCCATTAATGCATGCTATTCATGGTCATTAACTTCTTATAACTTCCATTAATGCATGTTATTCATCGTCATTAACTTCTCATAACTTCCATTAATGCATGTTATTCATGACCATTAACTTTTCATAACTTTCCATTAGTGATGGAGGTTGTGCAAAGCTAAATGGTGCAGAAAATTGAGATGATTTTCGTGCATTTTGTGTAAGACACAAGAAAAGAAAAAGAAAGGTTCTTTTTCTTACACACACACTTTTTATCTTTAACTCTCTTAAGAGTTTTCTTGTCTTTGCTAGCACAAGGAAAGAATTCTAGCCATCTCTAAGTGAGGTTTTATCCTTCTATCCTTGTGTGGATTTTTATTAGAGATGGTATGCGTTAATCGTTGTGGTTTACGACAACCCAACGTAGAGAAGATTAAAGAACAAAGGAGATCATCATAAAGGTATGTAAACATCTTACATTTCATGTTTTTGTTTTTCTATATTTATATGCATAAGTAGATCTGGTTTTTGAGGTTCTGTTTTATTTCCGCTGCATATATTTGATATATATTATGTATGAGATGCATGATCGGAACTTAACAGTGGTATCAGAGACACCTTGTGCCTTGTTAGATGTAGAATACTGAATACATGACATTTGAAAACTGTTTTCATGGTTGTGATAGCTTAGGGTCCTATAATTTTTTGTTTGAAATTAATTATAGAAAAATGTTTTTCATGATTTTCTTTCACCAATATGTTCATAAGATGTTTGTGAATGATTCAGTGTGATTGAAAATATTTTTAATGTAATTAAAATATTTCAGCTTTACAAGATCATGCATGAAATATGTCTTTCTATTAGGCATGTGATGTCTATTGGCTAAACTGATGAGGTTACACATGATTTTGTGGAATTTGATTATGGAAAAATTATGTGAACATATTTGGGATGTTTTTATTCCTCTGTAATTTTTTTAGAATTATTAAAAAAATTTAATAATTTTATCAAACAATTTTCCAGATCTGGACAGTTTTTCAGAAATTGTAGGATCTGTTTTGTTTGATGTTTTTGTATGTTTATATTTCGGTTCTAGAACCTTAAAAATATTTTTATGTGATAAAAATGTGCTAATTTAATGTTTGATGCATGCCTAAATGATTTTTCTCGAAATTTGATTTCCAAAAAATTTTAGAAGTTATATTTATCGTTTTTGGTGTCTTATTGGTGTTTCGATGATCAGCATAATTTTTGGGTGATTCCTAAATTATTTTGAACATCATTAAACGACCTAGAGATGCTTGGAATGATTATTTGATGTTCTAGAAAATTTGAGAAATTATAGAAATTAATTTTGAATTAATTTTAGTATAGCAATAGATTTTCTAGTCAGACTAGAAAAATTGGCATGTACGACAAAATTGAGGTTGTTTAATTTTGGGCATCAAATAATTATTTTAAGGTAAATTAACTATGAATTAATTTCTAAAATTAAGAATTCATGTTAATGAGATTAATCTTAATTCCAATCGAAATAACATAGAAAAGTAATTTTTAACCAAGTTAGTAAAAGGAAGATAATAAATCTAAGTGTTAGATTGGGCTTAGATCCAAGTGTTGAAATGGGATTTCATGTTAAGATCTATAAGATGTCATAACCAAAATGATGTGTTTACATATATGCATTAAAGCATGCATGGTTAGGAGAATGTGTAGGCTTGCATGATGGATAGTTATGGGTTTTGGTCCAATTTGATTGGATAGTCCATATCATGTCATGTAGTTATTATAGTAACTATATATGGACCACCCTATATGAGTTATATGTATAAGACCGTCTAAGTTAGATGAGACCTTAGTCAAACTCCTTACTTAGAATATTAAAACTAACATCTTCCTTTAATGTGGCGAGAACCAAAGTCCTTTTAAAGTTAGGGTTGTTGGGCAAACTCAAGCCAGTTCTACATGGATAGGGGTGTTCATGGTAGGGTAACCTGACCCGTTCATAAGTAACCTAAACCTAAACCTGAATGTCAGGTTCGTCAATTTCACGAACCTGAACCTGACCCTGAACCTAAAGAACCTATAGGATCGGTTAACCTATTTTCAGGTTCGGTTCTCAGGGTAATTAGAACTTATTCATATCAATATATATGATAAAAAATTATTTAAAAAAATTGGTAAAAACAAATACAAATTATTCATAAAAGTATACATATAAAATCTATCAAAGATTAATGCAATATGTTAAACCCAAGCAAAGTAAAAATAAGCAAAACAATGCCGTATAAAAGATCCATACTATAAAAAAAAAGGAGATAAATTATTAAACAATTATTCTTCGAATAAGATGGTGGGATGATCCACTGTTATACATGAAGCCACATCTGTAGAAAATAAAGAATAAAAAGAGTTAGACTAGTCATTTCTTTTTTAATTGAATTTTTTTTATTTATTTGTATATTAAAATAAGGTAAAGTAAATTAGATTACCTGATTCAATTTGCTCAAATTCTTCAAGTCTCTCTTTCACGTAAAGAGAAGCTTGTGATTTTCTCAACCAATCTTGTCCACAAATAGTAGCCTTCACCATCTTTAGAATAAGAGAGCTACGAAATGAATCAAGCACTCAACCTCCTGTACTAAAAGCCGACTCAGATGCAACAGTGAGAGAACGAACTACTCTACTAGATCTCATTGATTAAAAAAATAATAAAACGATTCTTCTAACATCATTAAATCTTATTTTATCATGTTAAAATAAAAAATAATAATAAAAAACTAATAAACACACAAAAGTATCATTTTTCTTATTGCAACTTAGTGTAGAAAATGCAATTAATATCATAGTTAAAACTTTAAATATAATATTATAAAAAGTGCAGCTGTATAAAAAAAAATACAATCCATAGTCTATTACTAAATCAACTCATTTTTCACTCCTTTCTAATAAATAAAACAATGTTTGTATTTGTACAAGATAATATTATTATATTCTTATTACTTATTAGCAACTACTATATTATATATTTTTAAGAATCAATACTTTGCTTGTTTAATGTTTATAATATCTCATAAATATCCAAGCTAATATATGTGTCTTAAAAAACTAAAATTGTAGGAT
>JAOSBM010000008.1:6755928-6769459 GCA_027568955.1 Erythroxylum tenue
AAATTTATTTAATTTAAGCAGAGATTAATCTAAGTATGAATAGCTTAAAAGTACTTTTCCGAATCTTCTAAAATATCTCATGGCAATTAAAAACAATTTTACAAGACCCAATTTTGTAAATTTATGGTTTAGGTCGAACCCCTTTTGGTAATTTCACATAAAGCGGAGGAGCAGACAATCCTACACTAAGCTGACGTTAGCACGACAGCAACCCCCACTTCTCTTATTTCAATCTCACAGTGGCATCCGGTGTAATTTGCGTTAAAATTGGCGCCCACTTTTCAAAGTTCAAGTTCGGAGATTCCCACAATCTTAAAAACACACTCTTAATAAAGGAGAAACAAAGGTCGAGAGACAGAGAAAAAGACGCACACATACAGAGAACACAGAGCCAAAAGCTTAAGGCTTCTCTTTTCTCACTCATCTTCAGAGCTCAATCAAACCCTTCACCACTTCTGCCAACTACTAAGAATCCCAAAACCCAGTTCTGCTAGCTCTTCTTTTTACATATTAAAGCCAGCTTCTTCCTTTCACTTTGGTTGGGTAGTAATCTTTTGTTTGTCTGAACATGGAGCAACTCATGGCCACCTTCAAGTTAGAAGCTTGTGGAATAATCTAGCCGAACACTACCACGATTACTACTACTACTCCTACTGTTTGCTTGGTCTTCTCTGCTTTGTAGTTAGGTGGGGTGTGGCGGTGATGGGTTGCCGAAGGAGGACGTTGGCTGCTGGAAACTTGGATCCGGTGAGGAAGAGAAGCGGCGGTCTGAGGACGAAGCAGGCGGGGAGAGGATCGTGTCGTGGAAGTTAACGTGTGGAAATGTGCAGAGTCTTACTTGACTTGGAGTAGCACTTCCTTTTTTTTTCAGTACTGTTCTGTATTTAGTTGTTCTTGTTGCTGCTTGATTGAAAGAAGGTGGGGTTCTTGAGAAGTTATCAGAGATGGGCAATTTGTTGAGAGAAGTGTTAAAGACTTTGTGCGGTGTTAACCAGTGGTGTTACGCTGTTTTCTGGAAGCTCGGTTGCCAAAATCCAAAGTAACTTCTCTTCCTCTTCATCAAATAGTCTTTAGTTTGTGTCTTCTTTTTTTGGGTTTGGTTGCTGGGAGTTACATACATCCGGTCCAAAATGGCTGGCTTTGTTTTTGATTGTTTAATTTGTTGCTTTGGCGCTTCTCTGAAGATGTGGCTGCTCGGTTGACCGGAAAATGGGGCGAATATGAACTAAAGAAAATGAATCCTATTCTATGATGGTGTTTTTTCCCCCTTGCCTTGCTTTTTTCAGGAGCTGGAATCTCCAGCATCATAGCCAATTAAGGTTTTAAATGGATCAAATAGTTTAAACTGATAGGCTTTTTCATTTTGATTGTCTGTTTTATTATTAGATGGTGCATGGAAGAAAAAAGTTTCCGTTTTTGACTTTGGTGTTACGCTGTTTATTTTTCGTGGAAGCGGAAAACAAAGTTCTTTAAATATTACTTTTCTCATTATCTTCTCGGTGGCCAAAAAAGAGGAGCAGAGAGAAGGAAACAGAGTCTTGCGTTAATTGTTTGTCTTGATGTAATGTGTTACCAAGTAGACCTTTTATTCCTGTTTTTGGAACCTTGTATTATGGCTCCTTTTGCTTTGTCCTAGTGAAAAGTTGATGTATTTGTTTGATTCAACCATTTCTATTTTGGACTTACTTTGTTTCTCAAAGCTACTGATTTGGAGTTTGTCTTTTTTCTGTTTGAATTTATTCTATCTTTTTTTTTTAATTCTTAGGAAAAAGGGATAAGTTATAAGGTTCCTTTTTATCTCTATTTGGCTTCTGTGATTAGTGTTACAGAACTGAAAGGAAAAAGAATCAATTTTGAAGGCGGTCATCAATCTTTTTACTCTTCTCTTAATACTCTTTTACCTGTCTAGCGGCACACATAAAAAGATGTTGGGCTTTTGTGTTTAATCTGTACTCTTGTTATCTGCACTGTATAAGATAGTCCCTCCAATATGAACTTTAAACTTGCAGGTTGTTGATTTGGGAAGAATGCTACTGCGAACTAACCCCAAATTCAGTTCCTCAGCCCAATTGTGGTCCTGAGAACTCTGAACTACTTTTTGGGGAGCATAAACGATACTGTGGCTCTGATACTCACTTCCTGAATCCTGAGTTTCAAGCAAGAGATAAAGTTCAGATGCTTGTTAACAAAATGATGCTGAATAACCAAGTTTATGTAGTCGGTGAAGGGTAACTTTTCCCTTCATTTCATTTTTTTTTTGCTTTATTTGGTGGTCATTGAGGTCTTGAAGTCTGCTTTTCTTGTTTCCAGAATAGTTGGGCGAGCTGCATTTACAGGGAAGCATGATTGGATACTAACAAATATGTACACTGGAGATCTCTGTCCACCAGAGGTATCCTACTTGATTCTGTTTCTCCAGTGGCGAGTAGCCCAATAAGCGAAACTGAATTGATGGAGGCCATTGAGTCTATTGAAAATGAAATCCTTTTCGTTTCTTGCTATTACTTGTATTATGGAAAATATTTTCCACTTTTGTGTGAAAGACCTAATCCTCTAAAACCCTGATATGTGCTTGTCTTCACGTAATGGTACTATGTTTTGATCTTTTGAGTATGGCATTTACACTGCAGATAAAACTTCATAGTCTTGTCTATAATTCCATTTGTCTATCTTGGTTAATAGTAAACATTCGTATCTTTGTGGCTAGACTTTGTATAACTTAAATATTTGTTGTTGCTTTTAGGTACTGAATGAGTTACATCACCAATTTTCAGCAGGCGTGCAGGTTTGATAGCTTTCCATTCATCTTTCAAAAATACTTAACTTGCTTTCTGATTATAGTATCTTAACTTGGTTGCAGACGGTTGCAGTTATTCCTGCTTTTCCTTATGGTGTTGTTCAAGTTGGTTCCTTGTTGTCTGTAAGTGCATTTTTCTATGATTTTGAATACGTGGAAGAGTTAACTGCATTCTGTTCTCCTCGTGAATATTGGTTTTGAGAGTATCAATCATATGATGAATTTTGTTATTGGTAATGTAAATGATCTTGGTTTCAAGTTGGGTTATGGGGTGGCCTGTTCCACATTTGAATCATTTGGATTCTGTTTCATGTGTTGGTCTTTCCAACAAAGTTATTATGTTCTGCTTTAGCTGGCCTGTTCAGTTATATCCACTTGGCAAATTTCTGGATGTGTATTCATTGAGTAGGGAGTGTCTTGTTATGCCTTCTCTATCTTAGTGTTATTCACGATGGCTTCACTACAATTCAATAAAGATATAATGTCTTTTAGAATCTAGAGCTTATTGAAGCAGTAATTTTTATTCTACTTTACAATAGTTGTTGATGTGATGTTTCACATTGCAAAGCATGGGTGCACTCTAATGTAATGAAGCCGCATGCAATGTCATCGATTTTAATAATTTCTTTTGAACCTACCTTACGTTTGGAGGTTCTCAGGTTGCCTGCATATGCAATATGTCTTTTCTAGCACCAATTGCGAAACAGCCTTTGTTCGATGGCCTAAATTTTTCTTATCCTCTTCAAATAAAGTAGGTTGTTTGTTGCTTTCTAATCCATTTATTTATTTTTCCTAGATTACAGAGAACGTGGACTTCGTGAATAATGTAAAGAGTTTGATCCTACAACTAGGATGCAACCCTGGAGCTCTTCTGTCTGGTTACCATTCAACAAAGGGGTCAATTGAAAGAACTGGCATGCCGATTTCTGATGGAAGTTCTATTTCCACACACATGATAAACTCCACTACTTTGTGCACTGAAGGATCTAGTCAGCAAATCATATCAGCTCAGGCTTCTAATTTTTTTGGTCAAACTTCTCATTCTCGACCTGGACAGAGTTCTACAGTTATGGCTTATAGTATGCCACATGTGGACAATCTTGTGGCTAAATCTTGTGAAGGCCACTCTGAAGTGAAAAGTGGCTCATTGATGAAGTCAGGGTCTACTTTCAGAAGCCCCATAGAAAATGTTCTTGAAACGGAATTGCTTCCCTCAAATTTTGATGCATGGCTGAGCCAGCATGCCACTTCAAACAATTCGATGGCTGGGTTTAAATATCAACCTGTTACCGGCCAATCCATCACTGGTAATAGCTTCCCAAAATCATTGATGTTATCAGATGCCATTCATGATTGCATCAGTAACAATAGAGATGCATCACGAAGCTTACCCTTGCCACAAACAAATAAAGGGTCGCTTAGTGATTCTCATGGAGGTTCACTTACATCTAGTATAGATTTACCAAACAAATTGGATGGTCATATGAGGCTATCTTCTATTCCAAGCTCTAATATAAATCCAAAAATGTTGGTAGCTTCATATCTGGAAGACATTGGGCCTCAAAGTGTTGTTATGTCAATGGCAGAGGAATTTCTTTCATCCACACTGGTTCCTCAAATTAGCAGTAGTGAGATGCTTTCTGAATGCAACAGTATGTCCTCAGGCATGAAGCCTATCAAAGGCGAATTAGTTGATGTTAAAGAAGAACTAGATAATGATTTGTTTCAAGCATTTAACATTTCATCAACTCAACTAGAAGAGTCTTTGTCATTGGTTGAGCACATTTCTGGTACTGGTCTTGATTGCCTGAAGCATGCAGGTGGAAATCAGCATCCTCCATCAGGGGATGACTTGTATGATATTTTGGGCGTGGATCTTAAAAGCAAGTTAATCTATGACGCCTGGAATAATTCATTCTCAGATGGGCCACATTTGAATACACAAAATCTGAGCAAGGATGCTTTAACCATTATGAATATGCAGGATGCAAGTTGCGATATTTACTCTATCAAGGAACGGACAGCAGGCAATAGCATTTTCTCAGCAATGGATAATGATCATCTTTTAGATGCTGTGGTGTCTAGGGCCCAGTCTGCTACAAATCAGAGCTCAGATGACAATGTTTCATGCAGAACAACATTGACAAAGATGAGCACTTCTTCTGTTCCCAGTGATTCTTGCAATCGTGGTCGTCTCGACGTGCCTAATCAACCGAACAGGGAGTCATTTGATCTTCAAAAGTCTCTGGACAAAGCTGGGACCACAGCATCTAGCTCTATCAGATCTGACTATGCGAAGGGTGACAAGGGAGCTTCTTCCCAATCCACTTCAATTTGTGGGTCTCAGCTGAGTTCGTGGGTTGAACAGGCTCATAACATGAGGCCTGATTGCAGTATTTCAACTGCATTTTCCAAGAAAAGTGAAGAATTGAGTAAACCCAATCGCAAAAGGTTAAAACCAGGAGAGAATCCTCGACCTAGGCCGAAAGATCGTCAGATGATCCAAGATCGTGTGAAAGAGTTGCGAGAAATTGTACCAAATGGCACGAAAGTAATGAAACCCTTAACTCTTTTGTTTTTTAGTTATGATGGTCGCAGATATTAGTTAACTTATTGACTCATTCATCCATTTTTGTGGGTCAACAGTGTAGCATAGATGCTCTGCTTGAGTGTACAATCAAGCATATGCTTTTCTTGCAAAGTGTGACTAAGCATGCAGACAAGCTAAAACAAATAGGGGAGTCAAAGGTATGGATACAATTTACTGTCTTCAGGTCACTATAGATATCTATATGCCTTTTCAAATTATTTGGCTGGACATTGTCCGATAAAGTTGTATCAGGAATAGGTACAATGATGCTAGCTTCTGCATGTTTCTTGAACATCTTTTTTTGACGACATTCTTATCCTTGTATGAATGTGCAGATTATTAGCAAGGATGGTGGACTACTTTTAAAAGATAATTTTGATGGAGGAGCAACCTGGGCTTTTGAAGTTGGTTCACAATCTATGGTCTGTCCTATTATAGTTGAAGATTTGAATCCACCTCGTCAGATGCTTGTGGAGGTAGCGAATAACCGTTTTTTTTATAAATCCGGATGCTGGACCTTTCAAGCCATTTTTCTTTATGGATTTCTCATATTTGTTGTCTTATAGCAGATGCTTTGTGAAGAATGTGGTATCTTTCTCGAAATAGCCGACCTAATTAAAGGATTGGGACTGACAATCTTGAAGGGGGTCATGGAAGCTCGAAATGACAAGATCTGGGCACGCTTTGCTGTTGAGGTGAGTTTTAGAAAATGAACAATTGCATCATTTTTGTCCTACTTGACCCTCAGAGATGCATAAGATCCGTTTTTTTTTATAAAAAAAAAAAAGATACTTCAAATCTCCTTACTTTCTGAAGTCGTACTTTGCTTAAATTCTTTTATATCCTTGACATGACATTCTTAGTTGGGTGCAACGAGTTCTTTGATGAAAAGTGCTGCCTTCATGTAATGAGCGGCATTGAATAATCTGCAAAAATTTCTTTGAATTGCCTAGGCAGTGAATTGAGCGGCTAATTTTTCTAAGACTAAAATCTAGTTCACTGGAGCTTTGGCTCAGCTTGTTTAGAATTTTCTCTGATTCAATCTCAAACCAAGGGGTCTGACTTGTCATGCTCTTGTGCAAACAAGTGCTTAAGAAATCTTTATGTTTTTGTGTGTGGAACTAGTATTTAAACTATTATTTTCTATTGCGCAACTCCATTGACAAGTCTGTACACTACAAAGACAATTGTTCAGTAACATAAATATCTCCTAAACATTGACTGATGTTGTCAATTTATTCTACACGATTGTGAGTATCATACTTCACAAACAAGTAAATAGATAAGCAATATGATTACTCGAGTGATGACTATTATGCTTAACTTATATCATCTCTATAAATGATAGATAAAATATTTATATTCAGGCAAACAGAGATGTAACAAGGATGGATATATTTGTGTCCCTTGTACGTATTTTGGAGCAAACTATGAAGGGAAGCCCATCATCAGCCAATATTTTGGAGAACAACAATATGATGGTTCATCAAGCTTTTTCTCAAGCTCCATCAATCGCTGCAACTGGTAGGCCTAGTAGCTTACAGTGAGCTGCCTGCTAGTTCCCTACTCTGGATATGTTAAGAGCATGCCTTCTTTGGCTTGCCATGACTGACATGGACTCCAGTGTCAGGTAGTTCTAATTTTCATTAACCTCTTTTTATCTCCCAAAGATAGATGATGTTTAGCCTCACGGAATCAATTAGATAGAAGTGACAAACTTGAACCAGGGTTCTGTTCCTTCAGAGGTAGACTGTTTCATGATTGTAGTACATACTGTTGGGAAGCATAATGACTCAAGTGCGGCAGAAGCACAAGGGGTTGCATAATAGTGGAGCTTTGTCGTCGCATAACTGTATAGGGATACGGGGTATGGAATGAAGGGGTTTACAGTTTTTTACCAGGAAGCTTTCTTTTTCTTTTGCGCCCTCCTTGTCTTGTATGAGTATCAGTTTTCATTCATCTGACTTGAAGCTAGATGCGTTGTATTCGTCGTATTACATGATAGTAACAGCAGGACATATGTGAGTGGGATGGTTTTAGAAGGTAATGAGTTCGAACAGGTCCATGAGTAATTCTTTTGATCTTAACGAAAACGTCATTATGAAAATAACCATATTATATAAATAACTTGATCTTTGACAACTCAGTCCTTTCTATCAATCTTGTAAAGAACTATATAATTTTAAGAATACAAATCTAAAGAGGTTCAGTAACTTTATTATTAACTAATAAAAAGGCTATTTTCGAAAGGAAAACTAGAGTTGTTGCACCAGATATTACGGGAAAGGCACTGGTAATAAAGACGAAAGTGATAACTTCGGATTCAATACATGAGGTTGTTTGGAGTCCCATAGGTATCAAATTTGTAAGTACATTGAAAAGCTTCCCAAGCATATCTGCATATACTAAAGCACCTTACTGGTCTCCGATACCACAACTTCTACCACCAGAGGCACCTTACTGGTCTCCGATACCACAACTTCTACCACCAATTGCCTTTTCATCTGCAGAAGAGTTGGTGATGATCTCTCCGGATATTAGATATCCATCTTTCCTAATCCTTAACATCTGCAACACGTTCCTCTTCAGCATTATACTCGAACTCAGTACTCTTGCTGCATTGAGACTAAAACCACAATTACAAATCAAACATTATGGGCAGAGATGGCCATACACTGGGGGAAGAGGTGCATATGATGTAGCATGTCAACAATAGAACCTAACAAAAATGGTATGGACATGTCAAGATTTTAAGAAGTGGTAGTTAAACCAAAGTCTAAAGTTTTGAAAGAAAGAGTGTTAACATTGCCATGTGGTGCTATTCCATTTAGCATACGCTAGGCAGAAGTAGAAGATTGCAGCAATTTGAATATCTGGGTCTCTAATCAACAGCAAGCTTAAATTTTGCAACTACTGTTAGCCTGATCAGTACCTCTAGTGAGTTAGTGGTACATAGTGAATATCTGAAACTCATGGAAGCACAAGCCAATGCAGACACCAAAATTTGTTCAGGCATTAAAGTTTGAGAAAGGATGTAGTAGAGTTCTAATCAAGGCTGAGATCAAACGATGTTTTTGTCTGACAGAAATCAAATATCTAACAATGTTCGTAACATGGGAACATGATCAGTGCCCAGACATGAAATCATGCAGAATTTACATGTCGCCATGCAGAAGATGCAGCAACTTGAAGAAGAGAGATAGTGACTAAGTTAACGCAATCCAGTTAATTATCTTATCCAAGGAGGTCTATTTCTCAACGTTGAGGAATCATCCAATAAGGATAAGGCCCAATTTTTTTAAAGACAACATAGTCAGAAAGTTTCATTGAGGGGCAGGGTCTAAAGAGAATCAGAAATACGCAATCTTATCCTTAACTAATAAAGAGTTTGTTTTCAAATCTAAAAATAAGAGCAACACAAAGAAGGATAAAATAGGGAAGACTCAATCCCAAACTTGGCTGAAAATATTATGATGCAAGTAAACTTTGTGGGCTAGTACATTTTATCATTCTGGGGTTTGAAATTAATAGAGGCCTTCTCGTACATCACGACTTCCATCAGTCTTTGCTTGAGCGGTTAAGTTTTTCCCAATTTTAAAGTAACTAGCAACGACGTTTCAAGTCATCAACAATGTTTTTCTTTCAAACTCTCTGGACAAGAATGTTGATTCTATTTAAATGTGATCTTCTGTCATAAACCCCTTTAAAAGAGCTTGTCATTGAAATAGAATTTCTTTAGAGATGTGTCGAGCTGTAGAAATCAATTGTCTAAACTTCTCAAATCTTGAAGCCAGTCCATGAAAATCAATCTGCGACCAGACTGCATCAAATTAAGTTGCTAAAGTGCTCCACTTTTCTTTTCATTAACAATAACAAACAAGTAAACTTAGAGCAGAAAAACCCGCCTTCCAATTTAAGGAATTTGTACCAGCTATTTATTAATATCTGAGCTTATCTTCCAGCAAAGACGCTGATCACACAAGTTACAAACAAAAACAGTTATCCATTCATTTATCTACATCTACCTATGCACACATGTTCGAATAACATAATAAAGACTGCTATTCTGAAATATGAGGATGAAAATGACACAGCGCAACATACACTTGAAAAATGGTTTGGAAATAGAACTTTATATAAAATTCAAATTACTTAAGCTAATATGTGGCATAATGATAAAGGTTCAATAAGAAACAAATCATTTAGTCAATATGAAGTTCAGAAATGTTACCTCCATATCAAGCATCATTTAGAAAAGGAACATTTTCTCTATGGTACTTTTTGATGGATTCAACAACTTTCACTGCTAAAGCCTTGTCCTCTGGATAAGACACAACATCCTCAAGTAATAGAGGCTCTGGAAGGCTCAGCACACCTTCAAGTACTGCATGAAGACATAAGGCTGAGTATGTAATCTGATATCCACCTTCTTGGACAATAAGAAGACGTCCAATACTGTGTACATCTGCCAGGCCGCGAGCAATGTGCCCAATATTTCGATAACCAACCCTTGTCAAACAGAGCCTTCCATTTGGGTCAAGCTAAAACAGAAAGAATGTTAATTCTAGTTTCAAAGAAATCCACATGCGTAAACACAGGTGTTGCTTGATAATTGCTTTTCTTTTATTACTTAATTTATCTATTTGCGTTGGGTGATTAAGGCTGCTAATTCTCAACACATTACAGTCAAGGAAATTAGGATTAGCAAATTCAGTTTCATTCTCAAATTGCATGCATTATAAAAACCTATGAGAAAGAAAGAATATAAAGGACAAAGTATATCTTCTAAATTAAGGAATCAAATACACCCATTCCGCAAAATTTTCATCTAAAAAGTAATACTAGAATACTTGCAATATTAATCACTAAACATTGAAGTTTGAGACTTAATGCATTAGTTTTGCGACTTTAGAACGCAATCAAATTTTAGCAACTGAATTGGAGAATATAATTTAAAAGAATGCATGCAGTGTCTTGTGTATTTGCATGTTGAACCTTTAGTTTTTAGTTGCTAGCCATCAACTGCGAGGTCGATTATGCATTTTAGTTGCTTTCTACACCCTATAAAGCTATTCAACCTCACGCTATTATTTTGTACTAGAGTTTCTTTTCAGAAATTATCCATTAGTTTGCCCTTCTGATAGGAAAACTATGTAGAAATATTTATTTAAACATCTAAATGTAGAAAGTCAAATAAATATTCACATGATAATGGATCCCTTTGCCTCACAAAATAGTCTGTAATTAGAAAGATCTCTCATCAAGGTCAAAGAACTTACTGAACTAGAATCCAGGCCAACCACCAACACTATCATGTCAGGAAGAAACTTGTTGACAGCAGGAACAACTAGTTCATTCATGGCACACTCATATCCATCGTCACCTGTCCCATTAGGAAGCGGAATGTTTAAATTATAGCCAAAACCATCTCCTTCACCTAGCTCATCAACAGATCCATTCTGCGGATGAGATGGACCCCAAGAACCATGATTCATATGAAGAGAAATTGTCAGGACTTTGTCAGTTCGATAGAACCCCTCTGCTGTTCCGTTTCCATAATGAACATCAATGTCAATAACCACCACCTTCCTACAGCCTGAATCCAAGGCAAGTTGAACAGCAAGGCCAGCATTGTTGAGGAAGCAATAACCATCTGCTTGTGTAGGTTGAGCATGGTGACCGGGAGGCCTAACCAAAGCATAAGCTAGTTTGCCATGTCCATCAAGAATGTGCTTCATTGCTGATAACGTAGTGCCAGCAGCTAGAAGTGCAGCATCCCATGAACCAGGATTCAAGAAAGTTCCATCGCAAATTTTCTTGCCACCTACTCTATCAGCTTCAACCAGTTCATTTATATACTCTGCAAGTAAGATGTGAAAGGTTCGAATCCAATATTCTCAAATGAAATCGTTACATTCAAAATTATGTTCTTGGAAAAGAAAACCCAACTACAGTTGCTAGAATCTCAGCATGACTGCATGATACCAACTTTCCACAGATTCTTATCAATTCAAAGTTCTAGAAAAATAAACAAAGAAAGAACCTGGATCGCACTTATCAAACAAAATTTCCAGGAAAATCAAAAACTGACTCCAGCAAAAGAACGGTCTTTTGAAGTTTTAATTATAAACCAAAAGATATTTTTTTCATATACCCTTTATGAAAATTTGGGATACCCCGTCTTCGGTAACTCGATAAACAGTAACGAACGAATTTATGTTGAACGCAGAGAAGGGTGACAAAGAAAAGAGGAGAAGATTAAAATGATATACCTTGGGTGTGGAAAGATAGCAACTCAGGGACTTGGGCAGGCCCACCAAGATGCCAAGAGATGTGGGGAGAAATGGGTCCTCTTTTCAGAATAGAGACCATGTTCTTAACTCTCTCCGCGTTCTCTGGGTGCTGTTCTAACACCTCTAAGAAACCTGGGTCTACTCCTGTGTCGAACACTCCTTTACCAGCGTCATGATTAAGCATACCCTCGTGCCAAAACACGTCTATCCTCTCGGTTATGTCGGCAGCCATGGCAGCAAAGCAAACCAAAGATTTCGGGATTGAGAAAGCGTGGGAACTTAACCAAAACATGTACAAGCAACTAACGCAGAGGGAGTTAACCCCCAAACCAAAGGCAAAATTTGTATTGTAATTGTAATAAAGAAACAAAAATTACATCATATTCAATCTTAGTTAGAATTTTTAATCCTCGTTAAGATCCGTTAACGTCAACTGACATGGACGGTTGAATCGGTATCCTGTCATAGGATTTATTAAGTTGACGCCTAATCTTGTGAACCGTCTTTTCCTATCACCTGCTTCATCGTCTTCAGCTCTTCTGCTTTGTTTCTTGTGAACCGTTTCAAACTGGAGGTTGATAATGGTGATATTCAAAGATGAAGAAAAACATCTTTTTTAAAATGCTTGTTAAAAGATGTGGCTTTCTGGTTTCTACGTAGAGATTAGAGATGCTTATAGTCAACTCAATGTAGTGTGGGTGGCTTGACAAATTTGTGGCTTGTTAAATTTGTGATTTTTTTATCTTTATAAACGAAACTAATTAATTATGTTAATACTTTATCATGTAAAATTATTTAGTTATAGAATTTAGAGATAAATCAATAATTAAATTTTAATTTCGTGATTATTTTCTTAGGAATCATATCTAAATTATATAAACTAGTGTAATTTTTTATTTCATTATATCTAAGCTTTTTTATTTAACTAGTTTTCTAAATCAATTAATCCAACATTAATTAAAAGTATTCATTTGTAATGGAAAATTTAAAGTTTAAGGATAATTTATATATGCTTATGTGTTTATTCTTTAGAGAAAAACTAGAAAAATGACATTAGTGAAAATTAAAATTGTAATATTGATAAAATGCTATAAAGTTAGCGATGATGTTTAAATTATGTAATTATACGTAATGAGTTATGCTTATAAGTTTATGGTTAAATTATATAATCACACAAAATAGATTATAGTTGTAATTTTATAGTTGAATTATATAACCGCACTAAATGAGTTATAATTACGAGTCTATACTTGAATTACGTGATCGTAACATATAGGTTGTAGTTATGAATTTATAGTTGTGATTTTATGATTTACGATTAAATTATGTAATCACACAAAATAAGTTATAGTTGTGAAAGTGCAACAATCATTTATATAAGTTAAAAAAGTTCATTTGTATTTCTATATCATATGATTATTGAGCAGTTGTTCTTATATTTCTTTTTGTTATTATATACAACTTATTCCACATTGGTAGTAATGATTCTTATACTACTATAGGATGCATGTATATTTTTGAAGTTCAAGTTGTGTGAATGTTTTTATAATATAAGATGTTGATACGAGCAAGGCCAAGATAAGGCAACGGGACCTTTTGCATGTGCCAATTGGACCAATGACTTGAGCTCATGCTAAGAGAATTAGCTTTCTTGGTGATATTAATTCGATTATTTTTTCTGTGTCAGATGTGTTTTTGTGTTTGTTTTGAGTTGAGCAATACACATTCTTTTTTATAATACTCCATCTGATTCATAATAAGTGTCGTTTTAGAGGAATGCACACTTATTAAGAAAGTTAATGAAATATCTGATATACTCTTATTAATTACATGTTAAAGTGCCTTGAAAAT
>JAOSBM010000008.1:6903205-6923864 GCA_027568955.1 Erythroxylum tenue
GTTATATCATATTAGTATTTTTCATATAATATATATGACTTTTATTATTTAACAAATTAAAAATATCTATAAATATAGTATGACACAAATACGGTATATAATAGTTATATACTAAAAATATAATTTGATGTTACTTTTTATGTTCAAAAACTTAATATTATGGTATTTTTAAATGTAAACTAATATTATAAACTTAAATAAAGATTAAAAAGTTTAATTAACTCTTTTATTATATCCTTCCAAACTTCATGACATAATTGTACGATAAAAAAAACCAACTTTCAAAACACGCGGAACAAAAGTAGAGAGTAAAGTGGAGGGCAAAATTGTCATTAGACAAGCAATTAATCCTAAAAGTTTAGAAATCAACTTATTAGAGTTAAATAAGCTAACCAATGAGTCATTCACCAAACACATCAATAACCTTTTAAGGTAATCAAAAGGCTAATTTCTATAGTGTCATCATCATCATCATCATCATCACACCTAGTTTGAAGTCCCGTATTGAGGCGGGGTCTGGGGAGGTCTTATAATACGCAGCCTTATCCCTACAAAGTAGAGAGGTTATTTTTCGGTAGACCCACATGCAGATGTGACAGGTAAAAATGATGCAGAATACCAGAAGCAAGAATTTAAAAATTGACACGCATAGAAATTGAGTAACTAGAATAGCACCAAAAGACAAAAAGGACATACCTGCTCGTTGACCAGATCAAAAAAGAAACTAGACCTTTTACCGTATTCCTTGTAAAGACCGGCTCGTGTTGTTGCTAGTCATTTTAGAAGTTGACACCTATCTACCTGAAATAAAAAAATAAAAAAAAGTGTTGTAGGGTAAGATTTCTGGTCTGCCCCTAACTACGTCTAACCCGAAGCCTTGATCAACACCTTATTACTCGGAAAGGTGTAAAGGACATGGGGTTGTACTTCCTATCGTTTAAGTAAAAGACACGAGGACTCTAATGGGTGTCGTTTACCCTTATCCTATCACGCTAGACTTTCCTAATTCTAGCAACTGCCTCAGTGAGAGCCAATTCTGACATATCGTTCTTGGTCACTTCCCTCCAGGTCTTGTACGGCCTTCCTTTCCTCCTTTTGTAGCCACTAAAGTTTATCATCTCACCACTTCGTACCGGCGCATCCGAGGGCATCCTGCGCACATGTCTAAACTACCTAAGTCTCTTCTCGCGCAACTTGTCTGCAATATTAGCAACCTGGAGTCTGCCCCTCACTACCTAATTCCGTACCCTATCCCGTATGGTAAGCCCACACATCCACCTAAGCATACACATTTTCGCTACCAACAACTGACGAGTATGGTCTCGTAAGCCAACACTCTGCGCCATATAGCATGATTGGCAGAATAACTATTTTATAAAACTTTCCTTTGAATTTTATAGGGACCTTGTTATCACATAAAATACCTGAAGTATCCCGCCAATTGGACTACTCAGATCTAATACGGTGTAATACATCGTCATTTATGTTGCCATTAGTCTGCATAATGGAACCGAGGTACATGTAATAATTTAATGGTTCACCGTTATTAAAAATAATTTCCATCCAAGTCGTAACTGATTTGAAAACAAATTTATGAAAAAAAATTAAAAAATAAAGAAAAACTAAACAGGTTTTGAGACAATAAGTCTGGTCCAAAGGTATAAGCATGATTCACAAAAGCGTCCAAAGTTTAAAGAAGATAATGGTAATGTCTTGGCAGAATAGTGTGGAACAGAAAGTGGTGGGAAAGTGATGGTTACACTCAGACTGAGGAGTGAGGACAGCTGGACGGGTTAGGTTTTTCTTTTGTTTAGTCTGCTCTTGTTTGGCGCCAACTCTTCTTTTTTCGATTTATTTTTATTTTATGTTTTATTTTCTCCGATCTCATTGGCTAGTACCTCCACTTCTATCCCCAACACCACTGTAACTTATTCGCTCCCCTATCACTTTGCACCACGTCATCACAACTGGTGTTAATATAACGTTTCCTGTAAAGACTTACCTTATGAGCCCATCACTAAGTCAACAACATCAATCTTATGAACATCAGAATCTCAATCAGCTAATTGGCTGTAATATATAAATGTTTTGTAGTAAAATTAAAAAAATCCTATTTATCTCATTAATTTTCTTATGGTTTGATTATTATTATTATTATATTATTATTATTATTTTTATAGATAAATAAAAAGGGGAAAAAAAGTGAAATGGCTTCCCTCCACATCTATATCCGAACCAAATTCCCTCCTTTCTCTTCCCTTCCCTCGTTTTCTGCTCTCTCACACTTTCTCTCTCTCTTTCTCCCGCTGTTTTTTATTTTTTTTATTTTTGTTTTATTTTTTCAGATCTTCTCGATTTCCTTTTCACTTCACACAATTCGCGCGCGCTCTCTCTCTCACTGACAGTTACTCCAAATCATTCCGTTTTTCTCCTTTCAGTTCACCGGATTTTGACTGCTTTTAGATGTCGAATTCGCAGCCGCCAAATCCGTCCTCTACTCAGTCGTCGCCGTCGCACTTGCAGAATGTTTTCAAGCGCCAATTCCCTTTTTCCTCTATGAAGCCGCCGTTCTTCCCCCCCGGCGACTACCACCGCTTCGCTGCCGAACCTGGCCGCCCTCTCGCCGATCACGATGCCGACGCCATAGTTGTTAAGCTTCCTGTTGGTGTCTCCTCTTTCATGCCTTTGTTTGGTTTGTTTTGCTTGCTTTTTGTTTCGGTTTTGGTTTTGTGTGTTTGGGTTTGGGGTTTTTCATTTTCTTTTGTGCTGTGTGGAGATCTGCTCCGTTTTGATCACTTTCTTCAGGTATTAGTGATTAACCTTTGGTCTCTGCAGAATTTTGTTTAATTTATCGTGTTTGTGTTTTTGTTACTTTTGGCTTGTAGCGTAGTGGAGGGATTTGATAAATTCTTTGTGCATTAGTCTTACTTGAATTTGTATAAATGCTCTTATTTAAGAGGTTTAATCTTTAAATGTTGCTCAAATTGCGATTTTGGGAAGTTATATGTTTACGAGTGAGTTTGTTGTGCTAATTAGGGTCAAATGATTGAATCCCTGGTTTTAAAAGGGAAATTCGTTTCCATAGTTGTGATAGTTAGTGAATTCAATGAATTGATCGAACTCTTTTTTATTGCATCCGTAATGTGATTGCTTCCAATGTTCGGATCCGTCAGTTTTATTTCGAAGGGCGTTATTGAAACTGTCTTTGAACTAAAAAAAGTGATGATCATGTTTTTCTATTCCTTTCGCAATGTTGTTGGTGAAAGACTTACAAGATTTAAATGTATAAATTTTCAAAAGGAAATGAAGGGTATAGTGCCTGCCGTATCTATGTTCAAAACGTTTATGGCATATTGACTTCTGCTGATATCCGTTATCTTTTTGTGGTCCATTTTGTTTGTTGCAGTTTATCTGGTAGTGAAACTATTATTCTTACAAGTATAATAGTTGCAAAAAGCAGAGAAGGAGAATTGATTGGAGTTGGAAAAGGAAGGGACCATGTTTTTAGCACAACTTTGCATTCTGAAAACATTTCTGTTCTCCTGAGTGGATGATAATTTTTCTTTAGTTACGTAGTCTAATCTCATATTCATATAGGCAAGAGGTTTCATTTTATGCTTTGAGCAGGATGTATGTTTAAATCAGATAAAAAAAGATATAAAGCATACTTGCAGCTTTTGTTTGGATTCTTGATGTTACTTAGATGGAACTCTTATCACTACAAACTAATGCACAAATGCGTAATAGTTTAATTTGCAATATACATGAACATTTTGCTAATAGTGACCTGAAAACACTAAATGTATCAGCCATTAAAGCGGAAGAGTGATGCAGCAGATCATGAAGCTGAGTCTAGTGAGTGGAATCCTGGTCCTTTGTACACAGAAGTGGTGAACAGCCCCCTCCAGACACCTGTTACAGTAAAGAGTGGCAAAACACCCAAAACATCTAGGCTTTCAAAAAGCACTAAATCTGGACCTCATAATGCGACTCCAAATCTTGGTGAATATATTTATATATATATGTTTTTTGTAAATTATGACAATGTGCAATTTATTGTGCTAAGTCTATATTTTATGTCACTACTTTCTTTAATGTCAATGAGGAAAATATATTTTTTAAAAAAGTCTAAGATAATATATTGTGCCCTTGGATTGGCAGGTTCTCCTGGCAATAATCTTACTCCTACAGGTCCCTGTCGTTATGACAGCTCTCTGGGTAATATTTTCTGCTCCTGTATTGGCCAGTTGCTTTGCTCGAACGAATAATAGCTAATAAGCTTTTGTTTCTGATTCAGGTCTCTTGACAAAGAAATTCATTAATCTGATCAAACATGCTGAAGATGGTATTCTTGATCTTAATAAAGCTGCTGACACTCTGGAGGTGACTGTTAGTTATTTTAATCTGTTTGTCCTATGTTATCAAAATTAAGCAATTGAATGTTTTCTGCCGTAATAGGTCCAAAAAAGGCGGATATATGACATAACAAATGTTCTAGAAGGAATTGGTCTCATAGAAAAGAAGCTCAAAAATAGAATTCAGTGGAAGTGAGCTTTTTTCATCTTTTTCTTTTTCATTTGCTAAAAAATTGATCGTCTCTTTGTCTTGAATTCTTCAATTAGTTGTTCTTATGTGGGGAGTAACTTCAAATTTGATTGGTAACAGGGGACTTGATGTCTCAAGGCCAGGTGAAGCAGATGAAAGTGTTGCTAGCTTGCAGGTATCAGTAGTTGTTAACATCTTTCTTCATGTGTATTGACAAGCCTTAAAGCTTTTGTTGTTTTATCTATGTGTAGTTCTAGTTTTCTTAGGTGGTGCTATTTATTGTTCCCAATTTGGAAAGATGATGATGGATTTTAATGAAACAACTTCAATTTAGATATGATGTGCTTCACATTTAATGAGTGAACATTAGCCATATGAGTTCTCCAGCAATTCAATTTTGCTTACAAACATGTCCTCAGTCAAGGATGTTGATTGTAATTACTTCAATTTCTGTTTAATAAATCACTAAAGGATCGCAAGAGTTAGTTGTGTTAATTAGTTTGGAATTTTGGAAACAACTTGTTTAGTTGATTTGGGTTTATGTGAAACATTTCAGACTATCCGAGAAATGACAAGTCATTCTTTCATCCATTAGCAAAATAAGGAATGAAAATAATCATACAGAGTTTATGACTTTTCCTTGATGCTTCTTTACTCGCAGGCAGAAGTTCAAAACCTTTCTGTTGAGGAACACGGGTTAGATGAACAGATAAGGTTATGAAAAAAAAAATTTTCTGCCAGGAAGCTATTTAAATTGCCTTTCTTAAAATTTTTGCATTATACTGAGGCCAACAGACCAATTTGCAGAGATATGCAAGAAAGATTGAGGGAGCTCAGTGAAGATGAGAACAATCAAAAGTAAAAATTTCTTTGTGCTTGCACCAATTGTCAATTGTCATTCTTCATTCTATGGAGCTCATGTTTCATGTTTGTCATCCTAGGTGGTTGTTTATCACTGAGGAGGACATTAAGAGCTTACCCTGCTTCCAGGTTGCTGTCTCCTCTGCCGTCCTTTTGAGCTTCTGACTTTTAGTATTTCTTTGTTCCTAATAAGTTTTTCGAGTAACCAAGCTTAAATTTTCTTCTAACAGAATGAAACCTTGATAGCAATCAAAGCACCACATGGCACTACTCTGGAAGTCCCAGATCCTGATGAGGTATTTAGCAGACAATTTAAGAATAGTTTATTCTGTGTTTGTTATCATTGAAGCCTTTTGTTTCTGCAGCAGGCTGTAGACTATCCCCAGAGAAGATATAGGATTGTGCTTAGAAGTACAATGGGTCCAATAGATGTTTATCTAGTCAGGTATGTTGCTTCTTAGTTTTTATCTATGTGAACCTTGCCTCTACTGAATGATGAATCAGTCGTTCATTAGAGATTTAAGTGATATTTGTGATGCTTGTGCTTCTTCACCCGCACTCCCCGTCTTATCTTCTCTCTGTGTATGCCATGCTAGTCAATTTGAAGAGAAATTTGAGGAGATTAATGGTGCTGAACCACCTCCAAGCTATCCATCAAGTTCAGGATTTAATGAAAATCTTGCAGCTACAATGAGTGGGGGGGAGGGGAGACAAGAGGAGTTTGAAATGCAAGGACAAGATGCTCGTGGCCTCTGCTCAGAACTTAATTCCTCACATGATTTTGTGAGTGGGATCATGAAGATTGTTCCTTCAGATGTTGATGTAAGTTGGATTTCTTTTTAAACATCAGTTGTGAAACAATTTAACTTGATATTAGTGATAACTTTTTACACACGTCCATTACAAGGTGCAAGCATGATAGTGATTTGATACAATGAAGAAAATTTAACTTAACAATTGGATAGAAGTTGTAAAACATGTCTGATAGCACATCCATGTATGGGTTGTAGTTATATATAAACATCACATTATCTTTATTCTTTCTGCTTGCAACTACTATGATAATCCATTTGTAATGACAAATAACCGCTTCTTCTTGCAGACTAGCGCTGATTACTGGCTGTTGACAGATGCTGATGTTAGCATGACAGATATGTGGCGTACCGATGGTAACCTTGCCATTTATTACCTCCATTTTTAACCCATTTTTGATCTCTTGACATTTAGTGTACTAAGATGTTTGTTTCTTCACTCTAAACTATAGCTGAATGGGATGAGTTTGGTGCACTTCATGATGAGTATGGCATGGCTAGTGTTAGTACACCGCGACCTCAGACCCCACCAGCCAATTCCAATCCAACAGAAGTTCCCCCTGCAAATAATACTTCAGGGTAGGAGGGACATGCAGGTAAAGGGAAATGCCCAGACATGAGGTTCTGATGTCCATGCCATCTCCTAATACTGCCAATTCTCGTGGGGGGTTTTGAAAACTTGCCATCACGATTCAAGAAACAAAAGAATGCATATTGGGGTAGCTAGTTGCTAGCTGGTCCGTTGTATAGCTCAAGTAATATGTTTCCGATATGATCCTTGGCGGCCACTATAAATAAGCAAAGTCAACACTGTAGTTTGTATTCCATCCCTGTAAATGTATTCGATTTCTAGCCTTTGTTGTATTCAGTAGCAGGAGATACGACTAGCCAGTCCACTATGTAAATTTGTAATTCCATGTCAGTATTTGGGTTGATTAGTGAAAACCAGAGAACATTTTTTATCTCTAGTGTAATTACACCGTCCTAGGATTGCACGGTCTGGATGGTTCATGGGTGAATTAATCTGAAAACTATTTATTTGGAAAAGCATGAACTTAAATTGAAGATTATCACAAAGAACCAAGGACGGAATAAGATTTGGACAGTTTCCATTTTTAAAATCAGGTGGTATGGAAGATTAATGCATCAGTGGTAGAACAGGATTATGTATGCTGCATATGTTTCAATAAACGGAATAAAAAAAGCGTTTGAAGATACTATTTATCAACTTTCTTTCCAATTCAACTAGTAACAATGGGATTGAGAACAACCGTAGGAGGAAATCTTATTCGCCAACAAAATGAATAGGTCCCAACTTTCTCCCAGGTTTCATCTGTTGAAATTCAGTTACTTCTGATGTGCAATTTTTCGCTTCTTAATACCTTACTGAAGCAAAGCTCGGAGATCAACATTTGCGCTCATTAGCACATAACATGGTGAAAAGAAAGGAGATCGAGGACACCCTTATTACAACGACGTTCCAAGTCCCATTGAAGCTTTTCTTTTTCCTTTGTTATTCATATGAAGGTCATGCCACATCCATCATTATTTTCTTTTGAAGGTTCGCATTAATGCATGAAAGTTTATTTGTCAGTTTCCGTCAATTTCGGATGACATTCAAACAACTTAACTAATATAAATTTCAAGTATTAAAATTACAATTCTGATTTATATTATGATTGCATAATTCAATGGAAACCTAGGTTTACGAAAGGGTAGACCTCAAATCTCATGTTACAATTTCCGGAGAGAATAGATCCGCCAACTTTCTTATGACAGGCAAATCGAAGCTTACGACTATAATTTTGGAGGCAAACCTTGCACTCAACTCTAGAAAGGTTTCTTGTGCACTGGAAAAGCCCATAAATCCTCTCAGAATGTCCTACGTTTATGTCTCCAGCCGCGTACAAGTCAGGACTGTTGTGAGCTTCCTTGATCAACCTTCGAAACAACTTCTGTTTTCTTTCTCTGAACCTTATGGGATGTTTTACAGTATCTGGATTGCACTGAAAGAAGCTGTGGAAGTAGTCTATAATTTTTTGGTTCGCGTACTTGAGCATACAATCATCATACCAAATAACTCCTCCTTTGTACTCCAGAGTAGAACAGCGACTGCGAATCTCTCTGCCACCAACCTCAAGACAGGTTTGACATTGTTGGCTTTTCACAGGAGCTGTACAAAGAGCATAAGCCATGACTTTCTCATAGTTCTGGCCTAATTCACCTTCAGCAAAACCAGTGGCGGGTGCATCGGAGGATAATGAATTAATCATTTTGTCCAGGTTATATTCGAAACCCTTGTTGAAGCTTATCTTATGGTCAAAACAAAAATGTTTGATGGGATCGACTCCAGAAACTGTTTGAAGAAGAAAAGCAAACGAAAGAAGATAAAAAGAGTTGGTGAAGTTGAAGAACCACATATTAGGGAGGGAGACAATATATATAGCTAGGTAAAGGTTGGCGCTTAAGCCCGCAGGATGAGCAAGATCAACTGCAGCTATATACTATACATATAGATATATATTTCGGCTGCGAGCTTACCAGTGGCATATCAGATGCATGGAACTACCCGTATACGTCATACGGGGGCATATTCTCGAGATTGGCACTGGTCGGCAGTATAGTGACAAATACAACACATGTATACCTCCAAACGGAAGAATGATGGTCTCAACGATGTGCAAATTTCACTTATGAACGTGTATACCTCCAACTCCAAACGCAAGAATATTTTTGCAAATATCATTCTTAATGAGAATTCAAGCGTATCAATTTTAGATTAGTAAGCTGATAAAAAATAAATTATACCAATTAAATTATTTTGAGTTAAATGATAGAAAAATAAAAAATTCGAATAGAACAAGCCGTGCGATGTCGTTTTAGTGAGAAGAATAAATATGACGGATCTTTTAAAAAATTTCAACGCTACGTCGTTTAGATGGAACAGAATTTGGCTCCCCTTCTCTCCCGCATTTCACTTCCTCGCAACCGCCGGCGACTTTGCTTAAGCCACCGGCGTTGCTTTCTTTGCTCACAGCGGGTAGCCCAGTGTTTCAGTTTCGACATGTCCAAGGGCTGGAGATTGAGAGCTCTGGCGACCGTCGGCGTCGCCAGGAGTTCTGCCACTGGCCAGGAACTGCTATGCGTTGTTGGTACATAGTGAGCGAGATGGAATCCGTCCAAAGCAGAAATTGGAAACCCCTGTGATAGGGAGATGGGTAAGCTTTTAACACTCAAGTTCTGTGTATTTGATTTGATGATGTTTAGAAAATTTGAAAAGATAGGAGTTGAAATGCGATTTGGAGATTTTGTGTGATTATACTTGACTTTAATTGATTATTTGAGTAGTGATTATGCGGTTATGTTAGTGGATGAAAACCTACTTCAGAGAAAAAGAAAACCGCTTGGGTTATTGGATTACAAATGGTATTTGAACGTTATTTAAGATGCTGTATGAGTTCCAACGGTAATGATTTGGTCAAGGTTAGTGAGTAACGTGAGTGTTAAATTCTTGGATCTTAGTATGGAAATTAGGTTGGTAATGATGCCGCTTATCTGGCATCTCATCATCTTCATTTTAGTTCATGATCAAAAACAGCCCCATGTCCCATTTCTTCAAGAGCAAATCTCATATTTTTTTGAGTAAGAAATTCACTATTTTAGCCAAAAGTTCACTTTTTTTATTTGGATGCTGGATTTAGTTCTATTTATGAACTAGCAATGGACTTGGGCTGGGTTTATAGGATTCTTAAGGTTCAGGTTTGCACTAACAATATAAGCCTAAGACCCCGTAGTGTTACTAATGAAATCAGGACTGTTCTATTCCATTCTTCACGTTCGTCTATCCAAATGAATTTGGTTCTGGCTTATAGAATATAAAAATATCAAATTTATGCTCATAAAAGCTACTGATATAGCAAAACACTTGTTTTAATGTCCATTTTGAAGAGCCACTTGGGAATATTTCCGGAGGTTGAGCATATTGAAATTGGATTTGTAGGTGGGAAATTTTCTCTTGTTTCTCTTAGTTAAATATTGGGTAGATTATCACCGTTAACCTGTGACAGTATTTGGGTTCCTTGTTAATGCTGGAATTTTGGATGCCTTGGATTAAAATATTGATTATGTTGCTGTTTTATAGCTTTAACATGGACATAAAATGATGTTTTTTAAATGCTATGGGAGGAATAATACCATCACTGTTACATTACAAAATCGATTATTTTTATTGATTGTTTCGTAAAATTGTTGTATAATGAGGTGAACATTATATTATGCTTATTTCATTCCTTTAGGCACTTTAGTCTTATCTTATGTAACACATGTTAAACTTATTGTCATTGCATTTCCTAACATACTACGAAGTGATAATATAATTTTGTTTGATAACCTTTATACTTAACATTTAAATTTTGTGGGTGTGAGTAGAATTTTTTAAAGCCTATTTTTGATCAACTCATCAAGTGACAATTTTTTCAACAAGAAAATTTAATATAAACCTTGAGGCCTAACTTTTTCTAACCAGTTGATTTTGGTGGCAAATTTTGTATTTCAAAGGATGGTATGTCATTTTAGATGTTCGCTATGGTTTGTTTTGATGATAAAAATCTTCAGTTTACATACATATATATATATATGCACATATTTATATATAGTCACATATTTATGTATATACTTGATGTTGTGGATTCATGTAAGGGCTAAGAATATGTTCAACAAAACATGTGAAGGGTGTTTTATGTGATAAGACTTAACATCAAACTCTGTAAGTTAAAAAATTGCACATGAGGTAGGAAATGGCTATTTAATATGTTTCTTTGGCTAGCTAGTATTTACTGACAAATTCCGTTTAACTAAAAAAATTAATGCTTTAGCAAATCTAGTACTATGTTAAAGGATTCTATAGTTGAAGAAACTTAAAAGTTCACAGAGAGATATTGTAACCTACAACTGTACGTGTGTGATTGAGGTGTGCTGAGTGAGATATTGTGCTTTAATTAGTCAGTAATATATGGTAAGCTCATTATATTGTAATCTGGTTATCTTTATTTCTCACTTTAGTCAAAGATAAGGATGGATTAGTAGTCAAAAGTCAAAAGTTTTAGTGAAGATATTGTTTGACCATACTTGAAGTATCCATAGATAACAAATAAAAGCAACATTCCTCCTTTATCTTGTATTAATTAAGCTAATTGATTGTTGGCACAGATTTTTACAATTAGACATTTATTTGAAACTTAAACAACAAAAGTGCAACCTAAATGTGAAAACTTAAAGAAAACAAATTACATAAACTAATAGAAAAGAAATACTAAATTAGTATGTGAATAAATCATTATAGGAAAGGTACAAAATTGTCTAAAATTTGCGTATGAAAACTTTCTTAAACGTAACAAATGTATTCAAATTTCCCTAATGCCATTGCACGTGTAATGACACGACGGTGTCGTGAATAGGTTGAGAAGGCTAAGTGCTTAAATACGTGATATAGCTATGAGATTTAAGCATTGTTCTTTATCTTTCTTCCTCTATCAAAAAGTCCTTTTGCTCTATTCTCTCTCGTTAGTTGTTGATTTCTTTACGACAGCTTGGTAACTAGTCTTACTTCAACTCTCTCTCTCATAAATTATCATGCATAGTTTTAATTTGCAAATATGAAAAGGAAGGTATAATTCATTTGAAATAGCATAAGATTTTAGAAATTATTTGAAGCATATACTATTATGATATAGTGTATATGCTAGAAACAAATGAGTCTTAACAAGCCCTTAGTTCCCACATAATGTATATATTTTTCCTTCTAGTTTCTCAAATTAAATAATATTACTATTTTCCTTAACTCCAATGAAATCATTTTTCATTATTGATTAGTTGCATCATTTTCTACGATGATATAAAATATTGTTCTTTTTATGCAATAATAACCACGATTTATTTTGAAAATAGCCTTTTTTATTTTAAACACCAAAATTTGTTAGATTTTAATTTGTTTACATCCATAAAGCATGAGCTTTACTTATTAAGAGTAAGGCTGCGTACTACTAAACTTCTCCAGACCCCGTTTATCAACAAGATTTTTACTAGGTTGTTGTTGTAGAAAACATGAGCATTTATAAGGCTGCGTACTACTAAACCTCTCCAGACCCCGTGTATCAACGAGATTTTTACTAGGTTGTTGTTGTAGAAAACACGAGCATTTATATCGTATGATGGTACGGGTTAATTATACAAAGTCTTCCTTCATTATTTTGTTGTTTTACAAAGGGTCTCTTATAGTTTCAGTTATGTTAGAAAAGGTCCTATGCTTTTAAAATTAGTCAAATATGTTTTGTTCTTATTATTTGATTTTTTAAATTTATAATTTGACGTGTACTATAACTACTAGACAATTAAATTTAGTTCCCAATAAAGTATTGAGAAAAAGCCTAATTTTCTAACTCGAATCACATGGACTTTTTTTGGGTGAAATTCAGCTTAGGGGTTTCTTTGAAAAATAGTGAGACCATAGAGGGTTTGGTGTAATTGACTCTAAAGCCATTTCTATCTCATTTTATTCATTGGGCATTGACTTTAATAACCATGATTCTTTTATTGTCTTTTTTTTTTATGTGAAATTCTAGACTCTGATCAAGTATTGGTGCTCACAAAAGACATATTACTTTTGGAAGTAGAATATTCTCAGTGTTTGTGTTGTAGAAATTCTCACATTCTTTGATGAGGATAGCTGTATGAAGTTATGTAATTTTAGCATGGTATAGCATTGACACATAAAGCTATGCCGCAAGCAGATATTTTGAAGTACTTCTCAACTCTCAAGGATCCTCAATAATGTGTTCGAACTTTTTTCTTACTATGATTTTATTTCTCTTATTTAGACTCCAGTAGTCATGATTGCTCTTTCAAATTACAGCTTTTTTACATTAAGAAAATACAAAAGACTCTTATGTAGTGCCGTTTCCTTTGAAGAAATATTGACTTAAATTTTGATTTATAGTATATAAAGTCTTTTGTGTACAATATATAGACACAGTTATGACTACAACTAATACAACACTTGGCCAATTATGTTGGGAAGCTTGTTGCTCATAAGTACACCTCCATCTAAGATTTAGTTTTTAATAAATGTTTTGATTAGTGAGATGGTAGTAGTACCTCCCCATTTATTAGAATGTGAATCATGATAAGTGCTTAGGACAAGGGATATAAATTTTTGTGTTCTTCAAAATTAGAAATATTAATTAGAGAATCATCAATAGCGGTTTATTTTAATGTTGTTAACTTATCCTTAATCACTAGCGCAGGTACTTCTAAGTTACTGTGAGTAATAGACTATGGGTGATGTTCCAACAGACTGGTTAGATTACTTGTTAAAAACAACTCCAAGTAGTGATTATGGCATTTTATCTTCAAAGCTAATTGATCTAAATAGTAGTTTTCCTACTGAGGAGGTTGATGTAAAGAAATCACTACCTCCAAAAACCCAAAGTTCTTCGATTGAATGCAATACAGATCCCATAAGGGGTGACAATTCTCAAGTGGAAGTTGTTGCATCGCTAGTTCATGATAAGCAAGATTTGGGATCATTGCCACAAAGTAGTAGACATAGAAGAAGAAGAAAAAGAAACTATGAGACTCCAGAAGAGACTGCAAGAATAGACGAACAGAAAAAGATCAAAAATAGAGTTTCGGCTGCAAGATCTCGAGCCAAGAGGAATGTAAGTAACATATACAACATTGCTTTATTGATAGAATTCCAACTACATTCTTAAATTTGGCAAAAGAGTCAATGTCACATTCCAGAAACAGAGTCAAAATGTCACTTTCCAACAACAAAAAAAGAGTCAAAATGTTATGTGCTGTACACAAAACAATTTTGGTAAGTGATTTAATGTGTCACGTGCTTTTTGTGGTAAGGAGGCCTATAAATGTGTCCTGGTTTTTGACTTCTATCATACCAAGTTTAAAGAATGATCATTGAAGCTTCGTTTGAGGATAGTTGTTTGTTATTACAGGAGTATATCAATATGCTAGAGGAGAAAACCAAGCAGTTACGAAGACATAATGAATTCCTGAAAGGAAAGCTCAAGCTTCAGTTACTTCAGGAGATAACAATGGAGGTAACTAATAAAGAGACTAAATTACCTAGTTTTTTACAGGTATTGATCAGGATAGCGTAATACTAGTTTACTTGTATAGAAGATAACAAATTCTATGCGTGTGTATTTATACCCATGATTTATTCATGGTGATTCTTTTGTTTATATTATAACTGACTCATGATGGTTCTGTTGCTTGCTTAGGTCGAGAAAATGCGAAAGGAGGATGGGCTGCAGACTAAAGATGAGACCAAAACCGAGAAGACAATGAACCGACTAAGGAGGACTTTGAGTTGTCCTTTCTAAATCATCAACTTCTTGGTTGGGATATCATTTGCCTGCCTTCAGTCCTTTCTGAATCTAAATGCTAAAGAATCAAAACAAATAGAAAAGTTTTCCTATTGGACTATGATCAAAAACTTTTCAAACTTTGTTTTGATTCATATGTTTAGATTTTAGATGAGAGTAGAGGCATGAACATGATATCCTTGCATAACTTTTATGTCATTTAGCGAAAGTTACCATTGTCAAGGAATAAAGCCTAAAGCTACTGACGCTTATCAACCAGTTTAACGTTTTCGTCCTTGTGTTTTGCAAGAACGGCTGAACTATCTTACTGTTTCATGCTCAATAGAGATGCTTAATAAAATTTTGTTTGGTGTTTGAAAGAAAATTACCATTGGCTCTTCTGATAATTTTAATTTCACATTTTCTATTTCGAACGATATATTTTTATAGGATATTTCAAAATATATGCCTCAATAATGTAGAACTTCACTAATACCTGTTTTATTGTTTTTTTTTTTTTTTGAAAAAGGGTTTAATTAATTAAATAGATAAACCAGCATCACAGTTGAGAGTGCCTGATAAAAAAGCTGGCGGCTGATCCCAACTATATCTATTGGGGTATCGATTAGCTGCTGTAGCTAACATGTGAGCTATCCTATTAACATTCCTAGGAATCCAGGTAAAAGTAAAAGACCGAAATTTCACAGCGATGGCTTGGCACTCGGCCATGAGCACGCCTAACTCATTGATGCATATATACAATTGAGTAAAATTATGAGCACGCCTAACTCATTGATGCATATATACAATTGAGTAAAATTATTCATAAATTTGTATCAGTTAAGAACTTGCAATTAGAATTTTTAGACTCTACTCCTGAAAGCAACATTTATTATCAAGTAAAAAGAGTGTTTACATTGCTGGAAAATGCAATTTAATGGAAGAGACCTCAGTGGAAAAGTGAAGATGGTGTCCATCGAGGAAAAGGACTTGAATTCTAGTGGAGTTTTTAGGATTGTCATGTTGTAACTGAAAATCATGAGTTACAAGTGACTAAAAAATTCTCAGACGAGGAATTATGAATCCACTCCTTAAGCGAGATTTCATGACCCCTTGTAGCTGGTACTTGAACTTGTCCAACTATCTCTTCTTTATTATGTCTTTTTATTCTCCAGAACCATGAAAAATATGTTAACAGTGAAGAAGGAAGCCATTCATAATGTAGGAAAAATGGTAGGAAACACTGATGTACTTTAAGATCCCATTAATATGGTGAATAAACACTGAATCTCACCTGAATTGCTTTATATTTTGTTTATTTAAACGAGAGAAATACATCACACTAATGTACTTTAAGAGCCCATTAACATATGAAAACCTTTACAATTTAAGCACGAAGACATACTCATCAGAGACAGGTTTTACTTTCAAGCTAATAACTCATTGTGTGAGCCATCGAGGCATTATGCTAAAGGAAAAAATATCTTATTTCTTTTTTTTCATTTTAATTTTCATTAAACAAAATAAAATAGTTTGGATTTGACATAATTTAAAGCTAATTTAAAGCCAATAAATAAAATTTATTTTAATCGGATCAAGATCCAATTTATAAAAGTTAGACTTTAAATTGTATTGAATTAATATTATTTTATTAAATGAGTGAAACAAAATGAAGTCATAGTACTACCGTTGGTTCTTCCTATCTTTTTAAATGTCTTTGAAAAGTCAAATTTAATGTAATTAATACATAAGACTCTCCACTTTATAAGAATTTAGAAAATGATAATATATGTAGTCTTTCCTTTATAAGGATGTTTTTATGAGTTAAAAATATTACCCCTTGGTGGAATTTTGCGGCAGAAAACATAAAGCCTTAGTTAGGGCCGGCCCTGGGCAGGGGCCAGCGGGGCACCCGCCCAGGGGCCACTATGAGAGGGGGCCCCAAGGCTCCCTCTCTAAACTAACGTTACCTATTTTTTTTTTAAGTTTACACCTTCTCAAGTTAACTAATGAGTAACGACTTTAAAGTTAATAACACTATAACGTTAGTGTTATTTATAAGAGAGGGTCCTACTTCAAAGGCCCCCTCTCTAAAGCTCTAAGAAGTGACGCAGCTTACAATATATTCAAATAATTTACAACACTGTCACTTTAATGACTTTAACGTTATAGTTATTATAATCTAACGTTTTAACATTTCTTTTTTTGGAAGTAAAAGTAAGTTTGTGGTCCTCATGCTTATAAATAGTCTTAAAATATTTAAGTATATTTTTACCTTCTAATTTCTTTATTTTCATTAATATATGTATTTAAAGTACTCCAACTCAAAAATTAGCAGCAAAAAATTAGTTGATTATGTAAACTTATAAATTGAATCATTTATATTTCATACAAATATGTAAACTTAAGTATATTGTCGATTTATTGGGGTCTTTTTTTTTTATTTCGCCCAGGGCCTATAAAACAATAGCAACGACCCTGGCCTTAGTCCCTACCTACGAAGAAGCTCCTCGTAGCTATTATTGTTTTTTTTTTTGCTATTAACAAGCAGAGAAGATAAAGAAATTTAAGCTTGCAGGACACTGATTCCCTCACGATCCTCCGCAAGAAGATGATGTAATTGAACCGGAGGGTCTTCACAATAAGTAAGTCCTTGAGGTGATGAATGAGCCAAGTCAGCAAGTCGATTCGCACAACGATTACCTTTGCGGCAGATGTGCCTAATATCAACAATCCACCCTCTTTTAATAAGCTCCAAACAATCACTAACAAGAGTATGATAAGGGTTTGAATCGATTACTCCACTCCGAAGGAACTGAACAACAATCGTATCGTCAAGTTCTACAATCAGTTTTCTAGTATTGCACAATTTCGCCAAAAGCAAACCTTGGCAGAGCCCCCATAGTTCTGCATCAAGACTCCCTGAAGAGCCCATATTTAACATAAAACCTGCCACCCACACGCCATTTGAATCTCGAATCAATCCACCTGCTGAAGCATAACCATCAACAAGTGATCTGGATCCATCGGTATTTAGTAAACGAACTCCAGCGGGGGAACGCCAAACTATCATTTGATCAGAATTATTCAACGTAGCTGTTAGCCAAGTTTTAGCAACAGAGCAGTCGGCTGCCAACGTTATGGTATACTGCAGTATGACTTCCACGCTTGGACGGATACCATTAAATATGAATCTATTGTGTGCCTTCCAAATAGTCCATAAGATAGATGTAAACAAGGGCCCCCAAATAAGATTTAATCGTACCTCGTTCGTTATAGATGCTTGATGTCTCAACCAATCGGGAAAGGAAACATCACTTGACACTTGTATTCCAAATCTGCGTAGCTATTATTGTTATTCTCGCTATCATTGCCATTGCCATTGTTGTTTGTCTCCCCATTCTCTCTATCTTTGTTGTTTAGGTAGTCTAGCCATCTTCTATTTTTCTTTAAAAAATACTTTATTAGGTGTGTTCTTAAATGTGCATTGGTTGTTTAGTAAGTAAAAGATTTTGGTCTCATCTGATTTAACCATAAATTAATGTTAAGAAATATGATAATAGTATTTAGTTTTTTCAAATAGGAGCAAATTATAGGGATACTGAAATAGCTTCAAGGAAAGTTGTGTTGTATTACGTAATGTGCATGAAATATATACAGAGAATTGTTCTAACAAATTGTATACTGAAGTATCTATGAGGATATACATGAATAACAGAGTATCAGTGTGGATATACTTAACATATATACACTAACCAATTCCTATTATGCCCCCGCAAGATAAAGTCACGGGATGTTACATTCATCTTAGTCTGAAAAGCTTCAAACTTGTGTCTGGACAGTGGTTTAGTCAAGGCATCAGCTGTTTGATACTGTGTGGAAATGTGAGAGACATTTAGATGTTATTTTTGCACCTGTTCACGAACAAAATGGTAGTCCAGTGCAAGGTGTTTCATCCATGATTGAAAAACCGGATTAGAGCATACATACGTAGCCCCCCAAGTTATCAAAGTAAATCGTTGGTGCAACCGGACATTGAACATGCAGTTCTCTAAGAAGATTACGAATCCACATGACCTCTGCAACGGTGTTGGCTACTGCATGATATTCAGCTTTGATTGAAGATCGAGCAATAGTACGTTGACATTTCGAGCTCCAGGAAATAGGATTGCTTCCGAAATAAATAGCATAGGCAGACGTAGAGGTTTTGGTGTCAGCGTCTCCTCCCCAGTCAACATCACTGAATGCTTGAAGTCGAAAATGTGTGGATCGATGCAGTTAAAGACCAAAGGCATGGGTATGTTTGAGATAACGAAGTGTGCATTTCAATTGTTGAAAGTGAAGTGCAGTGGGTTTGTGCATATACTGAGACAACTTGTTTATGGCAAAGTTGAGATCGGGGCGCGTCAGGAGAACATATTGTGGCGCTCCTAAGATGTTGCGATAGAGATGCGCATCAATTGTGGCTGAACCATCATCTAGTTTGAGGGTTGCTGATGGAAAAATAGGGGTAGCACATGGATTGCAATATGCCATATGAAATTTTGTAAGCAAATCATGGATGTGGCTATGCTGAGAGAGAAAAATACCATCTACGTTGGGTATTAGTTCAATGCCGATAAAATAAGACGGAGTGCCTGTAACACCCCATTCCCAACTGACATATGCACGTGCGTCCATCGGATACACGTGTACATGCCTGACAAAAATGACATGTTAACTATCTCACCTTCAAGTGGAACAGTTAATAGAATCCCAAAAAGGAGCAATTAATAAATTTATTCAAAGAGTAGGCTTCTCTAGTGAGAATCATGAGGAATTACGTAAAGGTATTGAACAACATAAAGAAAATTTAAGAGATGAGATTCATATTCATGAGAATATTAGAAATTTGAATGAGCATGATCATGTATCAAATGCATCCACTTTATAAATTTTAAAGGTAGATGAACAAGTAAGCCCTATAGTGGATATTTATGATCCTAAAAATTGGGATAATCTTGATAATAAAGCAAGGGATATTTTAGTTGAAAAAGGGCCTATAAGAGAATTTAATCTTTTGTTTCCTTTAGACAATACCTCTCTAGATTTTTCATATTCTTATTATTATAGAAATTTGAGTAATTGAGAGATTAGCGATAAAAAATTGTTGGTTTATTCTAAACATATAGATAAAGTATATTTTTTTTTGTAAGTTGTTCAAATCTAATAGCAAACAAAGTGCATTAGCAAATGACGGATTTAGAGATTGGAAGCATCTTAGTGAAAGATTAAAAAACATGAGAATTGCATTGAGCATATTACTAATATAAGAACTTGGAATGAATTAAGAGTAAGATTGAGAAAAAATCAAACAGTTGATAAATATTTACAACAAGAAATTGTAAAAGAGAAAAAAACGTTGGGGACAAGTTTTGATAAGAATAGTTTCTGTTGTGAAATATCTTGCTAAATATAATTTTACTTTTCGAGGATCTAATAAGAAACTTTATCAAGATAGTAATGGTAATTTTTTGGATTGATCGAGATGATTGCTAGATTTGATGTAATAATGCAAGATCATGTTAGACGTATTCAAAATCATGAAATTCATCATCATTATCTTAGTCACAAAATTCAAAATTAGATGATTTCTCTGTTGGCCCATAGTGTTAGAAGTTCTATCATAGGGATCATTAAAGAGGTGAAATACTTTTCTATTATTTTTGATTGTACCTCATATTTGAGTCATTAAGAACACATGAGTTTGTTAGTACGATATGTGAATATGTCAAATAAAAAATAAAAATAGAGGAGTACCTTTTAAAGTTCTTGAAGGTAGATGACACATCTGAATTAGGACTTTTCACTGAATTATTGAATGCATTTAAGTCTCTTGATCTTAATGTCTATAATGTGAGGGCTCAAGGTTATGACAATGGTTCTAATATAAAGGGAAAACATCAAGGGGCTAAAAACAATTACTTAAAATAAATCCGATAGCATTATATATGTCATGTGCTTGTCATAATCTTAATCTTACTCTTAGTGATATGACACATTCTTGTGTTAAAGCTG
>JAOSBM010000008.1:6934375-6944654 GCA_027568955.1 Erythroxylum tenue
TAGCTTTCTTCACCAACTTAACCTTCTTATCATAGGTTAAGTGCATTTTCATATGCTCTTAACTTAGAGGCAAAGTTCATGTAATAATTTTCACTTGTTGCATATCTAACAAGGTATAACTAGTATCCCTCAATTCACTAGCAATGTTTGACATTAGCTTCAAATGCCTCAGTATTAAATGCTTTGACTCATCTTTCATTTGTTATTTATTTAATTATTATTACACACACATACACGCGCACGCGCGTGCACACACACACACACACACATCTCAAACTTAATAATAAATGACCATAATATGGTCATTAGGTGCTACTATAACATACTACTAGTGTGGACTATATGTCTTCGGCATGGTTATACCTCTTGACCTCTCGCATAACATTATTATCTATGCTATGCAAGCTCGGAAGTGTTCCTTTTGACATAAGTCATATGCCTCATAGTTTTCTTATATTGAGCCATAATGAATTTCTTAGAAAATGTCATGATTTCATGTAGTAAGACAAGAGTCTCTTGCTTTCCCAATACATGTTGGATTTCCATACTCCAAATTTCTAAACTGTCACCATTCAAACTTTCACCTCTATTAAATTCTACGATAAAATTCTTGGATACAATAGCCATTTCCCTTAAACACATGGTTTCCATAATGATACATTTATCATGTGATTGTTGTCAATTTCAATTAATCTAATAAAACCTTCTAAATAGAAACTTTAATTATCTATAAAATCAAAAGTTCATAATGTTTCCAATCATCATCCATAGAATAATTAATTTGCAAGTAATCACTTTATTTAGACATATTTGTTTATATACATCTCAAATAGCGCGCGCGCACACACAATATACATATAAAAAGAGGTGAAATAACAATGCATAATTGTAAACAAAAACTATTTATGTATTAATGGTCGCTACAAATAACAAATAGTTTGTGAGTAATATTTAAAAAATGTACTACACATCAAATAAAAAATGACTTATACTCTCCAACTAAATTTATAATATTTGATGAATCATTCGGAGAATCTATTCAATTAGGTCTTAAATGAATTATTGAAGTTCATATAAGTTATTAGCTTTATAATGTCTAATCTATAATGTGTTTCTTCTTTTGTGCTCAAAGATGAAATATGGTCGCATGCATCTTCAAAATTTCCATTAATGTGGCAAGATAAAAATGATTTAACCAATGTAAACTCCCTGTGGTAACTTATTTGTTACTTATTTCCTCATTGTGTCCTTTGAAATTGATTTGTTTCAATTACTTTTTATAAAATGACAACATAAGAAAATAATCACTATAATCATCAGCGGTTCTTGCACCAAAAATTTCATGTCATCAACCAGAATTAAGATCAACATTTTAATTTGAAACTAATCAATAAAGTTTATTTTCAAATAAATGGATAAAACTCATATTTATCAAACTGCAACTAAAATCATGCTCTTATACCAATGTTGAATAAGAAATATGGAAAAATAGTTACCTATAGTTAATTTTACCATGGGTGTATTTTCTCTTCGGTAAATCCTCAATAAGCAAGGAAGTTATAGGTCTAGATTTCAATTTAAAGGAATTTATAAAAAAGCAGGTTAGGATTTCATATAAGTTAGCCAATTGTTATTATAAGTTGATATTTGCAAAACAATTGGTGAATATTTTGTTAGATTAATATATTAAAAGTGTAATAATAGATCTCAATATCCAATTATGCGAATAATTACACAATATTTGTTAGTTATCCCAATGTCTACATTGATTTTGAGTCTATATTTAGTAGTAGTGATGGTACAACGAGTCTTACTTTATCCAATTTTTGAAAGTCGAAGTTCGTTATGTATTGAAAATATTCGATATAAAAGATATATATTTTTAGTATGTTAGTTTCTTAATTTTATATAATAAATAATTATATGCCATAAGAGTAATTTTATATTTTGACAAACATAATGAATGTGAATATATAGGAGATCATTTGTTTTTCTAGAAGTTTATTCAAAGAAATACCTAATAATAAAAGTCATGCATTCATTTATTTAGTTTTAAGTATGGTTTAAATAATACTTTTTAAATGCAGAGAAAATGGTTGGAAGTATTGACAAGCTTAATTGGAAAAAAAAATTAACAAGTAATTATAAGTGGCATTGTAACCTTCAATAAAACATGTAATTTCACGTACATTTTAGTGTTATAGACAGTATTATCATTTAGTTATTGAATAATATTAAAATTACATTATGTAAGAATGAAGAATACATTCCGAGGCTTTAGGCTAAGGAGAAAATCAAATAACATTATCAATGTATTTATATGCTAATATGTTCATAGACTTGTTATTATGTGTCTATCTTATTTTATGAATATCTGTTTATCCAATTTCAGTAAGTTTTATTTATTGAATGGACAAATATTCATAAAACAAGTAAGTATACAATAATAGAAACAATTATCTATTAGGGTCTGGTCCCAGAGATCTGTCCCTTATTAGCAAACGTGGTCATGGTTAAAATTTGTGGCTATTAGATGGAAACACATGAAGGTTGAGAGGAATCGATGTTTAGTTCGTTGCTTCCTGAAATGAAAAGGTACTTTGTAGTTTTGAACTTGACTCCTCTGAATCTATGATGTGAACAGCACTACTGTATTCTATTGCATGCTGTACGAGCTGGTATTATGGCAGCAAAGATCCTGTAGTTTTAATTTACAGCATATTTTTCTTTGTGGTTTTAGTTTGGACAGTACAGGTCTTTATGGTTCCAATTAAGATTACGAGGAGTCCTTTTAACCTATTATAGCAGGTTTAACAGGTTATTATGACTTTTAATGACATGTGTCAAAAGGTTATTGGATGACAATGACATGTCAGCAATTAATTTTTTTTTCAAAAAAGAAAAGGAAAATAAACTTAATTAGAAATATAAAAAATAAATTAAACTAAACGATTTAATAAATAAAGAGAAAAATATTTAAAAAAACTCAAGACAAACAAATAATAGATTAAAAATACTTTTTTAATGCTACAAAGCATGTTTGTTTGTCCTAAAAAATGTATTTTTAATCTGTTTGTTTGTACATGTTTGTTTGTCCTAAAAAATATATTTTTAGTCTGTTTGTTTGTCCTGTAGCATTAAAAAAGTATTTTTAATCTATTATTTTGTTTAACTTGAGTTTTTTTAAATATTTTTCTCTTTATTTATTAAATCGTTTAGTTTAGTTTATTTTTTATATTTCTAATTAAGTTTATTTTCCTTTTCTTTTTTGAAAAAAAATTTAATTACTGACATGTCATTGTCATCCAATAACCTTTTGAGACATGTCATTGAAAGTAATAGTAACCTGTTGAACCTGCTATAGCAGGTTAAAAGGACTCTTCGTGACCTTAATTAGAACTATAGGAACCTGTGCTATCCAAACTAAAACCACAGGAAAAAATATGCTGTAAATTAAAACCATAAGTACCTTTGCTGCCATAATACCTGTACGAGTTATATGTGAGTTAAAACTAAACCGATTAGTGTGAGTAGCTCAACACTCTTATCTTTTAATTAGAAGTTTTGAGTTTAAGTTTTGGAAATGAAAAAAATCTATTTCATCAGCACTTTATTCTTTACGGACTAATCCAATACAAGCAAAAATTAATTTGAAAATAAATAACTTAAAAGTGTCTTTCTATAATTAGGATCTCTCGCTAAAACACCCACGGGTAAGTTTATGAGTTCGCAGTTGACTACGATAAAGATTTACTGACTCCGAGTTGAACTTTGACGGGCACGCTTGTAGCGGATGTCCCGTATATTTCTGTCGGTAATCAGTTCCTCAAGAAGCAATCTTTTTAATTTCCCATATCTCGAAGTCAAAGCTTTTGTTATTTAGAGTAACTGTCTGTTGTAATTTCCAGGATTACAAAGGGAAACTTTGCTTCTTACTTTGTGAAGCTTTGATAACTATGTCTTCCTACACAAGACCATACTCGTCTCAGTCCTATGCACCCTCTGCACCAGCTCTTCCTGAGTCCTTGGAGACAGAGAACACTTACGAGTCTTCTCGGCCGAGCAACTCTGGGCAGCAACGGCCGTCTGATATGGCCGCTTATGGATATGACCTGGGCGATTCTTCATACGGGTACTCTAGCTTTCCTCCGGGGACAAACCCTGATGTGATTAGGAGCTTTCAGATGGTTGATAGAGACGGAAGTCGTTTTATTGACGAGAATGAGTTGCAACAAGCTCTGTCTTCTGGGTACCAGAGGTTTAACATTAGGACTATCAGGTTACTGATGTTTCTCTTCAAGAATCCCTACGATGCTTTACGAATCGGTGAGTTTTGATTGCCTTTCCCCTTACTTGCATTTGTATAGTTTGTGATTAAACAAGAATTTGAAGGTCATACGTGAACTTGTGGATTTTTTATTGCATCATCCCTTGTGACGAATTTCCAAAATTCCAAGTCTTGAACTGATTTTGCTGGTTGAGATCATGGCAAGCTCAATCTTAAGGTTATTTGCGCAAGGGATTGTGTTCTTTCTTATTGAATGTTGCTAAATTTTTATGCATCGTTTGAAATTTCTGGTGTTGAACTAAGTCATCCTTCTTTTTTCATGTCCGTTAGCAAGATCAGCACCAGCTTGACATGTCCTGAACCAGAAGCATTTTTTTCCCCCTTTGTGTACATATCTTTAATTGTAAATATTTTGTTGCTGATTCATTGTGTTGATTTTCAAATTTGTAGAAAGACAAAAGTAATCTCGAAACTCGAGTCTATATCCTGGAAAATGCAGTTGTACACGCCGATGGTTTAGACTTCTGAATGAAAATGATTTCTCTTTGCATATCTTTCACATGTTCAAGTTTGAAACAGGAGGGAGGCTTGATGCTTTTATTTGTTTTTTCTTTTGGTTTCGTCTCCCTTTCTGGCACTTCGTTCCTGTCACTAATGTGTATGGTGGTCTTTGCTGAACTATTTTGATGCAGGGCCCAAAGAGTTTGCTGCTTTATGGAGTTTTCTTGGTCAATGGCGTGTGAGTACTTCCATCTCCTTTCCTTTTAGTATATATTTCCAGCTCCCGCTAGTGTGAATTATGGTACGAAGTATAATTTATACGTCTGTTTAACAGTGAAGCTTAATAAACTAAAAATAGCAAGAACTTAAATATTAGGTTAATATTATCTTTATAAAAGCTCTGAACCTCAGAGCTTTGAACCACTTTTGAGAAATGTGGAAACTGAAGAGATTATATTACGTTATGCCATTCTGGGCTTTTTCCATAACATAAGCACATCTAGTAACAATATTCTATCACGTGTTTATGGGATGTAATCTTTACTTATCACGTTGCTAAGTTACTGTGGTATGACATCGAGTGTTCTTCCTGTCATGGGATATGATTATTCTATTCAATGTGTGTTAGGAAATAAGTTTAAGAAATTTCAATTTTGGATAGTCATTTTCTAAAGGAAGGAACATCTTGGTGGCTGTATAGCTTCATCACTAAGCCACATCAAACTCTTAATGTTCTATTTTTTTCAACTAAAACCTGGAAAAAGAAGTTGTGGTGTATATTTGGCTGTTAAGGTCTTAAAGGATATCTCTAATAGTCTGCTTGAAGAACTCTCGTTGTTGTTTGGCGTAAACTGAATGTGGATGTCTCTGTTCAACTTCTCGTCATCTTAAATTTTCCAAAAGTCCTTATTCTTATATCTTTGGGCTTAGTTATCAGAATGATCTCTCCTGAATTTCTACTTGCAGGGCATATTTGAGAGATATGATAGAGATAGGAGTGGAAAAATTGATTTATTTGAATTGAGGGATGCTCTTTTTAGCCTTGGATATGCAATCCCACCTTCTGTTCTTAAGGTTCTGATATCCAAGTATGATGATGGAAGTGGGAAAAAGATTGAGCTCAATTTTGACAGTTTCGTTGAGTAAGTGTCTCATCTGAAAACCTCGCACATGCATAAGTTTTATGGAACTTTACATCTAATAATCTTTTGCCTTTTTGGTTGATTTTCAGATGCGGGATGATTTTGAAGGTGAGGCGTCAAATTTTAGGACTAACTCCTTGCTTTCTTCTGTCAGTTTATGTTATTGGATGATTTTATTATGAATTTGACTATATATTATGTTTCTGAATAAGCTTTCAGTATATTGCATAACTGCTGATGGGTTCAATGTTAATTTTGGAAGGTGTTATAATGTGTTCATAATATTTAGATCTCAGTCCTTCAAGCTGGTCTTTAAGGAAGGTGTTATAATGTGTTCATAAAGTTTAGATCTCAGTCCTTCAAGCTGGTCTTTAGTTTTGGTTTGTGTTCTTATCGTGCACTCGAACTACTCTGATCTCAGGGATTAACTGAAAAATTTAAGGAAAAGGATTCACGTTATACTGGCACAGCTACATTCGGTTACGATGAATTCATGTCAACGGTCATCCCATTTCTCGTGTCTTATGATTGACCCTGAAAACTCCGCAAATCTTTGTTATGAACCCCAGAAACCTATCTTGTACTTTTTTAGTAATTTCACTATGGTTTTGGTTGATTTTTTCATTAACTTTGTTTTGGGTAGAAACTTTATATTGAGCAGTGAGGAACCAGGAATGTGAATTTATTTTGGTATGTTGAGCCAATTGTGTAATCTTTGTCCAAGTCTTGTACAAAACTCTTAATCTTTGTTCCAAGTGAGCAGACGTTTCATGTTTCATTTTGTCGTAACAGTTAAATATTTAGTAGGCGACCAATTTTTGTAGTTTCTTTGTGATTGTGACGAAGGCACTTATTCACTTTTGATTCGTTAAGATGAATATCCATGTGATATGATGATTCAATTATAAATAACTCTTATGAGATTGAGAAATATTTCAGATCTGAAAGCAGCAAGAAGTAGGCATCTATCTGCGTATGTAATTTCTGAATTCTGCTGGTTGAGTGTGACAAGCATTTCTGGTTAAAATTAATGAACTGAACATAAACTTTGAAACAACCACCCATTCAAGGGGACAAAAGGAAGCACCAACCGCAGTGACTAACTTTTCAAGCGGATTGGCTGCTGACTTTTAATTCTTGAAAATTGTATTTGGTAAAACTTGATCTTTGTGCAGGAAAAAGAACAAAGTCGACTGCTTTTGCTTGCTCATTTACTTTCTACTCTCCTACCTATGTTCTTCTGTAGTATACATCTGTCGATAAAATTATTAGTTTCAGATTTAACTTGCTCATTTACTTTCTACTCTCCTACATATGAAGCTTACGAACATTCGGCCGGTGAAGAAACGAACCCCTCCTGCCTTTGCCCTCCTGCAAAATAAATTTGATGCCGTTTGTTTATTGGTTATGCTTATGCAAAGTCAACTACTAGCATTGTAAGCCCTGTGCTTCCTGGGACAGTACTGCAATGCATGATCTTCACGTATCAAACATAATCCGTACGCATGATTCAGATACAACTCAACATGAAAACTAAAATAACATAAATGAACTAAAATATAGAGAAAAAGAAAGGCGGTTGCTTTGTGCGATGGTCAAGACGTCAAGTGGAATCGTGTAGGCTTCAATCTTATCCTCCTCTATGGGCCATAGCTGATGCAAGAATTATCTAATCTACTATGAATTCAGACTCTCTGTGACGTTGATAGCCACTAGCCTACTTTATGCTCTCACTCGTGACTGCATATTTCGAATATGAAACAAATTTCCACAAAAAGACACGATGTAAATTAATATAACTTAAAGTTCCATAATTTCCACACAAAGACACGGTGTAAGTTAATATAACTTAAAATTCTTATATCTGCAGCCACCAAAACTATGCTGAGGGGGCAAATTTTGTATGAAGAAGCAAATCCCACTTTGCTTTTGCCTACCAACATCTCAAAAAATCAGCAAAGGCGACAACTTGGATAGATCGCTTGATGGGATGAAACCATAGCTACAGCCATGGCCATTTAAGATATTTTATTATAAAGTTTGATTATTTGATCCTAGAATTTTGAAATAGACATGGCAATGGGATCAGTCCAAGAAAGGGTGATGCTGCCATTTTCTTTTCGGTTGAGATAAAAGGGTACAGACAAAGAGGTAACCATCTTTACATATAGAGCTCACATTGAAAGACAAAAGTGGTGAGGAATCAACCTTTTCCTGGGGTATTCAAGTGAAAAATCAGCAACTTTTAAAGAGCTTTCTGACCAGAAGGAAAGTAATGGCTTCTTTACCTGATAGAAGCAAGAATGGACTTTTGTGTGGTTGAAGATAGCAAGAATTACATTCAAAGAAAAGATTCACACGCATGATTGCAAGTGGAGATAAGGAGACGATGGATACCCATTTCTCTTTCGACATCAAAATTAAAACTTCATGTAGCCAGCCAGATTCATGCGTGCATCAAGTGGTGAGAAGCATGATTATGGTCTGGCCTATCCAAAAAATGCTTCAAATTTTCCAAAATGTCAACCATATTATTTTCAGATTTTTTGGTAACAAGGGGAAGTGAAATGCAGAATCAGAACTTCAACCTCAAACAATAAAATAGTTTCAGATTCATTAAACCGCTAGAATGCCAAGATGCGGGAGGTCGGTAATATCTAGGATCAACCGATTCTAATTATCTGATGTTGTCATAACTATACTTGCAGGCGCTAACCAGAAACAAGAAGAAAGGATGCATTTCTGGACTCCAAGCTAATAACATAGACAAGACGATTGCATAACACAATCTTCTTAAAAAATTAAAAATGAACATAGAGATGAAATGTGTACAAGATTGAGGCAAAATATGTAGCTCACCTACAAGAGCTCTGCATTCTTACGTGATCAAACATGGGTTAGTTTGTGCTATTGTTATCTCTATCCTTGTTCCACAATTAGGTGCTTCTAAGCCCAGATCACGTATGCCACAACAAAGATAACCATTGCAAAGAAAGAAAATCCCTGAAACATTATTGGAAAATGCAAAAGCTTCAATTTTGAATCAAATTGGTCTTGCCAAACATATTAATAGTACCGGGAATAGAAAAACAATGCGACTTACCTTCCTCCGCGCAGCAGAAGAGTAAACCAACTCCGGAAGATTACCCTGTAACCCAATATTGTAAACTGGAGTACCATCAGGATACAAGAGACCGTAGTTCCTTTCTGAAGTTGGACCGGGCTTTAAGTCCTCATTAAAAAGTGCAAAAACATATACGTCAATTGGAACTGATGGTTTTGCTGGTGTGCCTTTGTTTTCCTGTAGTTTATTTAACAGATTACCATTGTATAGGCCTGCATTTTCTGGTGTAGCTCCTGCTTCATCTTCATCACCTTTGGACGGCCACCCAGTTTCCGAAATTCTGACTTCAATGTCTGTGTGGCCCATGGCTCTAATCGCAGAGTACACAGCATCAATTTGAGCATACAACATGTTGTCATAGTGCAGATTGGTAATAGAATCTGTCATGCCTTGATTTGGCTGGAAAAGTACATAGTCTAAAGGCACCTGACCAGGGTTGTCCTTATATGCAAAATATGGATAAGCATTAATGAGGAAAGGAGAGTTGATTTGGGAGTGGAAATTCAATATGGGATGGATATATTGAGCAAGATCTTGCCTGAAAGTCCCTGAAGAAGGTGGATAGGAATTGCCTAAGATGTTTAGAGAATGCGCTGTTGTGACAGTGACTTGCTTATCTAGCCCAAGATTTACTAGAGTGTTATACACTGTTTGCATCGCTGGAAGGAGGTTAGACATCAACTGCGTATCATTGGAGCTAAAGACCTCGTTTCCTACGGTGATACAAGTGATTTTGGTCTGAGGGAGGTGAGTCTGAACATGCTGCTGGATCCAACTCTGAGCTTTAATGGGGTCTCTCATGTTTTGTAGGTCCTCATTTCCAAGTCCGATAATGAACTCCACATTGGAATTGGAAAATGCGAGTAGGACATTTGGATCAGCGTCATAAAGCTTTACTCTGCTGATGTTGAGGGATTGAAGAAGGTAAGCGACACGGGAAGGTGATGGAAGATTGTTGGCGATCTGGCCATAGTTAATCCCAACGCCAAGCCCATTCATTTGTACGGCTGAATCTGGAAACAAAACGAAAAACAAAACAGATGAGAAACTAACAGCACAGAAATGATTAACTTGTCGAATGCAGAAGATTTATTTACAAATTTTAATAACAAAGAAGAAAACTTTCGTATCTAATTGAGGAAGTATCCATCTATTCTGGTCAAAACATTGTGAGATTGGACCCAAGAAATGGAACAAAGGCCAGCACCTTTTTATGCAACAAAA
>JAOSBM010000008.1:6952065-6962632 GCA_027568955.1 Erythroxylum tenue
TTAAAGGGTTTATAAGTGGTAAGGGTTAACTATCCAAACAACTAGTTCTAGTTATTTGGACAATAGTTGACCCAAGCTCAATTATTATTAGTGGCCTCTACACTCTGCCCATATTTAAAAATTCAATATATCAAATTAAGATTGCGTCTCTTTTAAATTTATTCACCTAAGCATGCTATGTAAGGTCAGTTGCCAATATGGCAGTTGACGTGTATATCAATAATAATTTTTATTTTACTATTAATTAATGTATTGTTTATTATTTTTCAGTAATTAAAATTAAGTAATTTGTTCTCTTTTTTCTCCTAAAATATGACAGAATCCCTAATTTTCCAAACCCAACTGAATCTCCTTCGGGCTCTTTTATCCTATCAGTTTTCCTTGGTTGAGCAAAACATAATTTTATTGCTCCTGTTGGATCATAAAGTATTTCAACTCCTCCAAATGCAAGTATGACTTTTGGGACTAAAATGTACCTAGGTTCAGTGTTATCATCTTCTCCAACAGTGCCTTTTCCTACTATTATCCAATTCCAATATCCGAGATTCCCTTTTGAAACTAGCTTCCCTTCGCCATCAAACACTCTTTATAATGCTTCAATAGCATATATGGAATCATCTTCTGACAATACACTGTGTTTTCCTATTGTTCCTTCATAACTTGTAGGACCTGCTGGTGGCAACAACAATGCAAGCCTCGGAGCAATAAGGTTGAATTCTCAACCCCAAGGGCTCCCCACATCCTGGCCTGACGAAGCAATTGGAGGGATGTAAATCAAGTATTCAGCGGTCTACTAAGGGAAGGTGAGTAACCCACAAACTTACAAGAAGTCTACCCTCAAAGTTCATAAAAAACTCAAAAATGTTATTCCCGTACTGCAAATTGTGGGATTCGAACAACGATGCAAGCCTAACAGTAGGAAATGGGGAGGCCAACTTGATCTAAATGCAGGTCTTGGAGCACGTGATGGAGCATAGGGATGGGAGACTGTCTTCTGCAGACATACTTTTCCTAGTTCATAAGTGATGATAGAGGAGCAAATGAAGGTGTATCAAGTGGTTGGTGGGGGCAAGAAACAATGTATTTAAGAGAAGGGATCCTAATGGAGGCTACATTCGATAGAAACCATAGCTTTAGGAAATTGTCACGGAAATAGATTGATAATGATTGCCTTTGTTATATATAAATCATGATTATTATTTATATGTGAAATATCTAAAAATTATTGTTATTTTATATTGATTGTGATTATTATTTATTATTATGATTTTTGGAGACAGGCTTAAAAGTATACAATACAACTATACAATATAGCAATGAACTATTTTGTAAAATTTAAGAAAATTCAATGACTATTTCATAAATTCAAAAAATTATTTGAAACGATACCCGATATTGACGGGCACCGGTATAATACCGTATCAAAATTCAATCCGATACGGTATTTGCAACATCGTAACAAATTACTTAATTTTAATCATTAAAAAATAAATAATATACTAATTAATATTAAGATAAAAATTATTATTTATATACACGTCTGCAGCTAACGTGACTAGCTTAAGTGGACAATTTTTACAGAAAATTTGATAGAGTTCGCATTTTTGTGATAAATTGTTATCATAGATCTCTGCCTTTTTCGTAAACGTTAGGGGACAAATTGGACCTTTTGCCTAAACTTTTTGGTAAACGTTAGGGGACAAATTGGACCTTTTGCCTAAACTTTTTTATGTCCACCATTTGGTGTGCGACTGTGGTTAAGTTTTTGTAATTTGAATTCTCAATTTAATTTAGTTATATTTATGGAAGACAATCGGTGAACTTTCAAACCATTATATTTTGATTTTATTTTTTCGAATTTTTATTATGATTCTTCTTTATTTTGAAAGAAATTAATATAATTTATAAAATATGGATAATTAACACAGAGAGAGAGAGAGAGAGAATTTTTTTGCTTCTTCTCATTAAATTTTATTTTAAATTGTTTGAAAAGTCAAATAAAGCCTCAACCTCCAATTTTAACAAGAATCCTCAAAAAGTTTATTTGTCAAATGGATTTAGAGCCTTTCATTTCGGCCTTAAAGAGTCAAACTTTTTCGTTATGGATTGGAAGCCTAATCGCATCACTCCCGTTGACGATCAGGTCCAAGTGTTCTCTTTTGTTTCTCAGTGAACGCAAAAGAGAGTTAGAATCGCAGTGTTAGCAATGGGCCATCGAAGCCCCTTAGAAGCGGTATCAAATCAACTTTAAGTTTTGTGCGATATGTATCGCCCAAATTCCAACTTAATCGGGCATCACCGCTTTGTCTCAGTCGTGTTCAGTGCTTCTCTTTCTCTATTTCTCTTGTTAAAGACCCCGAATCCACACTCAAAGCTCAACAACTCTCGATATTAATCCATACAAGCGGAACAAATCATGGACAAACTAAACAAGGCATTTTGATGGTTCCGACTTTGGACTGACAGCCACTATGATCAGGTTAGAGTTGAGAAATAAACTAAAGAATATGAAGCACAAACCGATCTTAAGAGCATAAAGGAACAGCATTTCATAACATCATAAGAAACACTAGCAACCAATAGTCTACAGAAACCTTTATCACTTAATCCATAACATTCATAAGGAGCATGCTTCACAATTTTGCATCATTCTCTAACAGCCAAACACTCAGTAAAGTTCACTTTCCTTGTGAGTGTGAATCTCACAATCCGAAGTTGGGTATGAAACGCAAGTCAACACATAACCCTGCTCCATTTGGTTATCGTCCAGGAAGGAACCATCTGACTGGTCGACTGATCCCAAAACCATCTTCCCAGCACAGGTTGAGCATGCCCCGGCCCGGCATGAATATGGCAAATCAACCCCTGCAGCCTCTGCCGAATCTAGGATGTATGCATCATCAGGAGCTTCAAATTCATGCACTTCATCATCTGGACCAATCAGCTTAATCTTGTATGTAGCCATTGATGCTCTGAAATTGGAGGAACATCTCAAGCCAAAAGTCTTAGAGACACTCTTCACAGATCCCAATGAGGATGGACTCCTGATAACTGCACTCGAGAGCCTATTCTGGGGAGCAGCTCTTACCATACATTGGGTAGGAACACTTACAGTTGTCATGTTTTACCCTGAAAACAATGACCAACTCTCAGTGAGCTTGATAAGTTTTGCACTGCAGGAGTTGGCAAAATTTGTCACCCCAACATGGAGGCAAGATAGTTCACAAAGTTAGGAATCATTTTTTTTTTAAGAGAAAAAATGATATTGATAATAAATATTAAAAAGGGTACAAAAACAATGGAGATGTGAGGGGATTACCCTATTACCTATTACAATTCTCACAAGATCATGTACGAAGGAGTCAGTTTTGCAGATTCATAATCACACATAAGTTTGACAGGTGCAGTGGGCCTTTTGTCAGTGAATTCACACTGCTCATTGTGGAATCATAATAGTCCTGGTGAACTAACAAGTTATGGCTCTTATTCATTACGTTCCCAGTATGGAGCATCAAATATCTAAAGCCGACAAGGTTACGCCTTACTCGAGTTAATAGCAAAATGCACACATAGCATCCATTTCTAGAAAGAAGGCATGCGATGACTTTACAAAGCATAATGAGAAGAAGCAAGCTGATATTAGGCTCCAGCTTAAAAACAGGAATCATAATAAACCAAGATAAAGCTTCTAACTCTTGCAAGATGCAGAAAGCAAAGAACTGTAAGTCAATTGAACATGATGGAGATGTAAAATGCACACTTTTTACGTCAAACACAAAAAGAAAGCCATTATACAGGTGTTAAGAACCTGATGAACAAAGAGGAGACCTCACAACCCATACAAAGAATTGTATAGGTCAATTCATAGACAAGCAGGTAGATCCTGATCTTATGCAGGACCTATGTATGAACATGTTTCAGGAAAAGCAAAATGAAGACCAAGTGCCTCGGACTCTTCAAACCATTTGATAAAAACTTCAATTCAATAATAAACACAGTTGGTTTTCTGCTCAAGATTACAATACAATTGTGAAAACAGCCAAGAGTCTAGTTGAGAGGTTGATCGCCCACCATTTAAAAAAAAAAGAAATTAAGGTCCTATCCAGTCAGAGAATTCCCATTAAGCATTGAAAACAGAATCGGAGTGGCAGCAGGAATCACTTGCTAGATGCAGCAACTCGCTTGTCAATTCCTGATATTCTAAAATTGGAATTTGACCCTAATTTTTACCGCCCAGAAGCAAGATGAGACTTGCAGATTAATAACTGCTGAACAACAGCTTCAAATAAAAACCCCTGAAAGTGTTATACTTGAGCAAAACATGAAGATATGTTTTCCTATGGATACAACGAACAAGAAACAAATTTTCACTTGGCTGAAAATGACCCAAAGGCTCTCCTGAGAGCCAACCTCATATTCCCACAGACAAAAACAAAACGAAATGAGGAAAGAAGCCCCACTATTGAAAGATACCTCCGCACCCACGTCGACAATCATAATCCAAACACAAAAAACCCCTAAAACCCTAAGGACGCACAGGTCAAAAAATAACGCATACTCAATTGCCCCATATAACAGAACTAACAAAAACTAGAGATAACCCCAAGAAGATAAAGAAAAAATATCAGGAAGCAGAAAGAGAGAACGAAATAGAAAGAGAGAGGCAGAAGAAGAGAGCATTACCCAGAAATCGAAAGAGAAACGTGCGAGGAGAGGGGCGGCTACAACTAGCTAGTGTTGTTGGAGCAAGTGGCGCACGTTAGAGGGACAAAGTGTGTTGTGCTGTGATGTGAGTTTATAGAGACTGAGAGGCCAAGTACAGAGGTGAGGTGACGTGGCTTTTGGCATGTATTGAAAGGGCATTTGACCGCTAAGTGCATGGAAGGATGCCACACTCGCCCCCTGTTTCTCCATGTTTTTGGTGATTTTGAGATACTCACCTTCATTTCTATTTTATTTTGGTCAGATAATAGATGTTAAATATTTAATTATTACCATTTTTACTTTATTCTAAATTATTAATTTATTTATGTTATTCCTTTTTATTGAGGAATTTTGTTTTAAAAAGTCAACATTCTCAAATGGCTGCTGTATATTGATAATAATAATTCTCAAGTTGTGCCCGTGGCAGTTGACTGATGGGAAGGAAGTGGCCCTTCGGCTGCCGTTTTCAGTTTTTTTTTTTAAAAAGCGCAGGTAACAGATCACTTGGTAAACCTTCCACATTACGGAGGGGCAGGCGCAGGACAGGACAACCTTAAGTTATGTAATAAAATAAACGTAACGGCCAAATTTGACTAAGAGAATACTTGAGTGTCATAAATATCAAAATATTAAAAAAGGAATAACAAAATGACGTACACAAGTTGCTACATAAAGTCATTTAATACTCTAAAAACGAGTAAAACAGATATTAATGATTTCAAAGAAAGTGTCTCGGCACTCGGCAGCCATCCTTTTATTTTGCTATGGCAGCTTGAATTCCTTGGCTCAGTAGACTATTTTACATATAATTATTAACACACGATGGAATGAACTATTAAATAACATTATATTCAAATTCGTACTGTTTTGAATTTATTAAAAATTACAATGCAACGGAGATTAGTTTTAAAATTAAAATATTACATTGGGATTCCACAGAATACAAAAGGATAATAATCAAAATAAAAAACAAAACATATCAGAAAATGCACTTAGAATGACACTTACCCAGAGCCTACATTTATAGGGGGCTATTTATTAAAAAAGTAATAAATTAATAAATCTATTTATTAAAAGAATTAAATTTTAAAAAGTTAATCATTCTATTTATTAAAGGGGGTCAAATTTGAAAAATCAATAAGTATGCTTCAAGATGTTTATATATACTAAAAAGTTTCTTGGCACTTTATCCCGTAAAAAGTGAAGAGAAAAAATTTGTGGTTGAATTTTTTATTTTGAATTTCAAAATTTATTAAATAGAGCTAAAGAGGAGATTGGTTCCAATCATTGATCGATATGTATGCTAACATTTTTATTAACTATGATATATTTTATTAATATAATAATATTTTATTATAATATATAATAATTAGAAATTTAATCTTTGATTTTTCGTTTAAACTTCAGCTTTTAATAAAAAGTTTCGATAGCCCCTTGTATGAGGAAGATGAATTTTAGAGAGTATAATTTCTAAAAACTTGTAAACTTTTAAATGAATAAGATAAGGTCTCATCTAGGATGACCTAAGTTGTAGTGAGCTCTAAAAGTAATTAAATTAGAATTGATGAGCATTTATCTAAAAGTATATACTGAAAATTGAAAAAAACAAGATAATTATTATGGCATTTTTGTAATATTTAATATTTTCTTAAAAGAAAGTGTACGTGTATTAGCGCATCATATCTTTATCCGGGTATATAATGGCTCACCTCTCTTTCAACACTTATAGATGTCGTGGATATAACAATTAAGGATGGCAATGGGCTTACCCCTATTTTTAAAAAAATTAAAAATATATAATAACTTATATTTTAATTGAGCCAAGATCTGGGCAACCCAGGTCTAGGTTTATCCGATACCCAACTATTTTAAATGAAACAATGTTATTTTGCTTTAAATAATTGTGTTTCGAGTGATTCTATGCTTGGGTTGACCCATAAATTTAGTTATTTTCAATAGATCAATCCATTGAAAATAACTAAATTTAGGTCCATGGGCCAACAACTATAATCCCTAATAATAATTATGTTGATGAAGAATAAATATGAACAATTAACGACATTTGAAATATTTTGAAATCTTATTTGTTAAAGTTAAAGTTGTTGGATGATAATGAACTAAGAGAATTTTGCATTAATCTTACAACTACTTTTTCTCGTAATAATGTGTAGGATGTGAATTTAGATTATCTTTTTTTTAAATTAAAAGCCAAATAAGTTAATGCAACTTGTTGAAATTCTTGAATTTATTAAAGTTGCAAATTGTTATCCAAATATTTCAATTACTTATCAAATTATATTGATTGTACTTGTGACTGTAACATCAGTTGAGATAACTTTTCCAAAGTAAAAAATGTTGAAAACCTATTTCAGGTCGTTAATGTTACGAGAAAGGTTGAATGATTTAGTTATTTTATATACTGAGAATGATATGTTAAACAATATTAATCTTGATACTATTACTGATAATTTTGCATCTATAAACATGCAGATAAATTGTCTTTTATGATTATTTGTGTGCTTGTTAGTGTAATTTTCTTGGTGTTTTTTAATCTGATATTGTTGATTGGTTGCTGCTATTACTATTTTGTTGTTGCTGTTACTGTTGCTGTTGTTACAATTTTTAATGATTTTATTATTGTTGACATTTGTAAGATGTTAGTTATTATTATGATCATTTAGTATTTTAATGAATACGTAAACTTGTAACTTGAGTATAATTTTAATAATAAAATTATACTTTTAAAATGTTAAGAACGACCTAAAATGCATAGAAGAGATCTACCATACATTGCAACGCAAAAGGATAATCACATATTGTCAAAATAACAAGTAAAATAAAAGATGAAGTCAAGATGGGTCTTATAAAAGGTAGTCCAATCATAAAAGAGGTGGGCTTCGTTTAATCTAGGTTATATTTGATTATTATTTATTAATGAAATGAAATGAACTATAATATTATTCAACTGTTTAGGAGAAAAGTTTATAATAAAATAGAATGAAATGAGATGAAAGAGGAGAGATTTATATTACATCTCATTCTATCATAAATAATAAAAATGATAAACCTTCGATTTGGAGGTGTAGGATAAAATGTAAAATAATAAGTAACTTTTTACTATATTATATTATAAACCCTTCTTTCAAACAATATTTCAATATATTATATTATGAATCCTTCCAATCCCTCCAAACAATAATTTTCTAATATTATATTTATTTATATTTTATTCTATTATAAATCATTATTTTCCATTTTATTAAATTCTTTTTTATCCTACCAAAAATAACCTTATGTTAATTGTGGGTGCGGATAATCAGACGATCAAAGTGAGTACATTTTCTTGAGGCGATAGCCAACTCCTTTTTTTTTACAAGAAAAAAAAACAAAAACTATACTTCTGTCCTAACTATCGCAGTGTCTGCGATGCAAAACGCCGCATTGATCAATGTACATGAGGGCCCAGACTAAAGTCGGAGGCTCTTGGAGAAAATGAAGGCCAGGACTGGCTATTGCTACAAGAGAGGCAAGGCTATCTGCACTCTGGTTTTCTTCTCGATACACGTGCTGAAGCTTCACCTCCCAAGGCTGGCGCAGGAGACCCCAGATACTTGCCACCAAAAAATACTGATCAGTCCCTAGAATACTAGATGAGGAGAGAATATTAATCAACTTTAGGGAATCGACTTCAATGATGATACATCGATACCCGAGAGCCCATGTCAATTGGAGACCCGAATGGACACCTCATAGTTTGGCCTCAAGAGGCGAGTCTCTCCCAAGCTGGTGGATAAATCCACCACACCACTAACCATGGCAGTCCCTTATCGACCATCCTGCAGTAGCAAGGTGTTGACTGTGTTTAATGGCACCATCCGTATTAAGTTTAACCCAGCCTCCCGGCGGTTTGGTCCACCCAGTAAATTGTCCCGCAGCTAACCCGGGTTCACCAAACACACAACTTTCCAGTGATCTGGCCCTATTTATCCAGTTGACGTATTCCATAACTGTGCGGTTACCATCGTCATGCCAAGTAAAATCCTCTTCGAAAACGCTGCAATTTTGCCATTTCCACAACATCCAGCATGCTACGCCGTAAATAGTAGCCCATGGAGTCTGTTGCACTTGAGCGTATTTCGTGAGATTGGTAGTCACCCATGTCTCCACGTCGTGCTGGAAAAAAGTCTGGAGTAACCACTTCGGGGGGAAATTGACACCAGAAGTTTTTGACTTGCGAACAATCACGAAGGGCATGTAAGATGGTCTCGTTGTGACCACAAAAGGGGCACTTGCTGTCCAGGGTAAGATGACGAGCTACTCGCTGGTAGTTGGTCAGAAGTTTTTTCTTTAGTAGTAACCAAAGGAAAGCTCGAATTTTTTGGGGTCCAGCCCATTTCCAGATTAAGTCCCACAGACGGCTAGCCGCAGTCGAGAGATTGCCCGCTATAAGATCACAAGCGGATGCCGTTGTAAATCTCCCATAATTAGTTGGCCCCCAAACGAGGATATCCTCCACTATGTGTGCCCAATTTGATTGGATCGCTGTAAGTGCTAGGCAGACATTGGAGGGGAGGTACTGTTGAAACAGGTGCCACTGCCAGAGGCCTTCTGCATTTATATAGTCTGATACTGTGGCATAGAGATCTTGGTCTGGAATTGAGGAGCTCGCCATTGAAACTAGTGGTCCCCAGTCGGGCATCCAATCATCCAGCCAAAAAAGATTTTCCTCCCGGTTCCCAATTTCCACTGTAAACCTTGACGAACAATTGACCAAGTAGCTGCTATACCTCTCAAGCGGAAGCCCCTGGTTTATCGATAGTGAGGAAAATATGGTCCAGATCCAGCCGGCATTTAGGTGTTAAAAGTCTGACCCATAACGCGGAGGGTCGGTGAATTAAGGCCCATCTAAGTTTTGTCAAAAGAGCATTGTTAGAAACTCGGATGCATTTTAGGCCTAGGCCCCCTGCTTGTTTGGGCTTACACACGTATTCCCATTTAACAAGATGCCTTTTTTGATGCTCAACGATGGCTCCCCAAATAAACTGGCGCATGATACGCTCCATATCATCACAAAGTTGTCTCGGGAGTCGCACAATTTGCTTAGTGTAGATGGGAAGGGTTGAGAGGACGGATTGTGCTAGTGTAACTTGCCTCGCTAAAGATAAGGTCTTAGCCATCCAACCAGAGAACTTCTTTTGAGCCGTATCCAAAATATGCTGATAGGTACGCCGCGTGGTACGCTCATGAAGCAGCGGGACACCTAAATACTTCCCAAGATTGCCCGTACAGGTTATGTATAACAGTTGACTGAGCCTTCGCACAATGGAAGGAGCCACAGTTTTTTCTATATTAACTTTTTGTCCTGAAGCTTCGTAAAACACCTCCAAAGTGTTGGCAATTAATCGAGTTTGAGCTTTTGTAGCTTCCACAAAGAGGATCAGATCATCTGCAAAAAACAGGTGAGATATGGGGGGCATTAGGACTCATCCTTATTGGTTTCTAGTGCCTTTGGTCCACCGCTTGGGAAATAATGTGGCCTAGCCTTTTCATGCACAGGACAAAAAGGTAAGGCGAGAGTGGATCGCCTTGGCATATGCCTCAGAGAGGGTTTAAAGGGAGTAGTCCAAAAGCCTTGTCATGCAACTTGCAGTGAAACCATAGTTACACACTGCATGATAACGCTGATAGACTTCTCAGGTAAACCAATTTCCTTCAAAGTGCTTTGGATAAACTCCCAACGGATCTTGTCATTGTTAGAAAAATGGGATTAAGTTGAATGGCTTGATGCGTGAAAAATCACTATCTTTAAGGAAATATTTGCCCCCACTAGTTGCTGCAGGGTTTTGACAAATTTCCTTCTAGG
>JAOSBM010000008.1:6962732-6974151 GCA_027568955.1 Erythroxylum tenue
GGAAAACATGTGACCATTCATTTATAATGGACATGTTTGTTCATGGTACCTCTTGGTAAAACATGTGACCATTCATGACATTTGTTTGGAAAAGACATGTTTTTTTATTTATACTTCTTCATTCCATTCCTTGCATTTCAAACTATGTTTCAACAGTCATAAGCTTTCTCGAGATCGACCTTAATAACAAGGTATCCAGTCTTTCCCTTTTTTTTGCGCATCGTATGAATGACCTCCTAGACAATGATAATATTATTCGTGATATGCCTACTAAGAATGAAGCTGCATTGAGTCTTCGTCAAAAGATGCGACATAAGAGCTTTTAATCAGTTCTCAACAATTTTGGAAATTACCTTATAGAAAACAGTGCAAAGGCTAATTGGACGGAAATGCGCCATAATAGTCGCGGAGAGGGTTTTTGGTATCAAGACTAGAATGGTGTGATTTAAATCTTCTTCCTATCGTTCCCGTCTGAAAACCTTCTTAATGTAATCTACCACTGTGGGCCCAACCTTTCCCCTTTGTTTTTGAAAAAATAAGACGTTAAATCCACTACCCCTGAGGCTTTTTTGGAATTCATATCAAAAGCTGCATTCTTAACTTCGATTTCTAGGAGGACAGGTTAAGCGCATGGAGCCCATCGTCTGAAATCATGGACAGCCAACTCCTTCTATTTTAAGAAAACCCAACGCTTGCCACGTAAGCCCATTCCCTCACTCCCTCTCCCTCTGGCTCTCGAGTCTCGTCTCTGATAAGCACCATTTCGCTCATTAAAAAAACTCAAAAGAAAAAGAAGGAAACCCTAATCTATTTCTGCAGTACTTGACTTTCTTGGTATAACATTGTCTTTGATTGTTGAAATTGTTCACCGATTTATATGTTCTTTTCCTTTCTGAAGTGCCTCCCGTTAATTTTCTAGGAATTATAGTTGTAGGTTACATCTATTTCTCGGTCAATTGCCCGGAATCTCTCATTGGAGGGCATAGTTATCTTACTCTGAAGCTGACAGAGATTACATTTATTCTTTTAGGGAAATTCTATGGCTACTGACGATTCTTAGGTCCTGTTAGTCAGTATCTCTCTTTCTTTTTTTTGCCGGTTTTTGAACCATAATGTCTGTGTACTTGTGGAATTAATTGTTTTCTGTTTGTATAAAATCATCCGGGTTATTAATGGTTTATTGTTTTGAGAGTATCCTTGGGTATTTTTCTGAAGAATAAATAGAACTTTAAATAATGCTGGTGATAATTACTACCTCTACATGCTTAGTTTCAGTTTGTTGTCAATAATCTACACGTTTGAAGTTTCAATGTTTGTTGTTTTAGTCATATGCTTAATCTCATTTCCGGTTGCAGATATTTACCATGGCTACAAGATCAATGACTCGTCTGGTCTCTCGAAGGTTCTCAAGCGGTGGAAAAGTTCTCAGCGAGGAGGAAAAAGCTGCAGAAAATGTCTATATCAAGGTAATTCCTGCATTCTTTTTATGCATCATCTTGTATTGTTTCAGTTGTTTCTTATTCCTTTCCATTTTAGTAGTTTCCTCACGACTTATGTGCCATTGAGCTTGTATGCAAATTTTGAATTTTTGGTTAATACTGTTGAACGCTATGGGAGTTGGTCTTTACACATATCACATTTTTTGTTGCTTATTCTCAATGTTCTTCGTATTTATTCTCTTGGTGGGTAGTTTTCTCTTTCTTGTTTAAGGCTATTCTTCAAGTAAGTGTGAAATTTATCAATCATGTATTTTGAGATTGGTTCAGATATTGTCAATTTAGTATGTTGTAAGCGGGGTCCATATTTAAAGTAAAATGATATGTTTGTAATTGGTTCTGGTACTGGCAAGAGGTTGAGGCTGAAAATGTAAATGCTGATATTTCATTTGGTCTTCTAATAATATGCCAACTTAATTAGTTTAGATGTCCGGTAGGTAGATAATTTGCAATGCCTTTTATATCATCTGCATCCATGTGGATGGGTAGGGGAGGCATTAATTCTTGTCAAATAGATGTTTTGCCTGTGATAGATTTTTATCTTCTTCTGTTGCCTACAGTTCCAGTTTCAATTAGTTGGCTACATACTTCTGTGTTTTGCTTGTTAAGCTATACATTTTCTTCTACTTAATTTTCGTCTTGGCTTAGTGATCCCTTAATTATTGACTTCACATTCCAGAAAGTTGAGCAAGAGAAGTTGGAGAAGCTTGCACGCAAGGTATTGAACTTGATTTTTGACCTGTTATTTTCCTGTATCTTCAGGATATCTTCTTTTTCTTATTAATGATGAAGTTTCAAGAGGCTATCTAGCTTTTAACAATCAACTACTGTGATGTTCTGGGTAGTTAAGCTTCATATATTGAATATGGAATTTGATCATGCTTAAAATCTTGATGCAGCCTATCATTGAAGGGAATAGTATAAACAATATCACAACAAGAACCAAGCAATATGCTGAGCCCACTTAACTAGTGATTAAAGAGAGTTTCGAGAAGCGTCTTTATTGTCAATGAGCTGGTTGATTAGCAGGCATTGAAGTACTTCTTGTACAATGTCTGTTGCTTTTTATTTCTTGTTGACCCAGTGTGTGATTAGATGGCCCTCTCACATTCTTCGAAATGATAGGATGTTGCAGAACACATCTGTTTATTTTTTGCTGAACTAGATAGTCTTTGGTATTTAGGCCTTGTGAAATAACAGTTGATTACTTAAAGTAGCATATATGCACGATTAGTAATTTAATTGAGTTCTGGCATGATAAGTCCTTGTATACCTTGATATTTATTGTGTATGCTCAATCATATGCTTTTTATTGTGACCAAAGATAATATAAACACTAACGTTAATGTGGTCTGGATACGTTAGGTTATGAAGGCAGTTGTCTTGAATCTGATACTTAATGCATTAGCTTTATTCAGGGCCCAAAGCCAGAAGAAAAGACTACCTCAAGTTCGCCAGTTGATGCAAAACCACATGGCTCAGCCTCTACAACAGGAGGAACAACCACTGAAAAAGTTTCTACAGACAAATACCGAAATTATGCCGTTTTAGCTGGAACAATTACTGCTCTTGGTGCCCTGGGTTGGTATCTGAAATCTGGTGAAAAGAAAGCAGAAACTCAGGACTAAACAGAGGCCTCTGTGCTTATTGCATAGTGAGTGAAGAAAGTAAGAAAAACATTCAGTTTCATACTGCCCCAGCTGGACCTATGGTAGTGGCCGGCAATAAACAAGAAGTTACTCTGCTGTCATCCTTCTGTTCTTTTTCTTTCTCACTAAAACCGGTTTATGTTGTTTTCGTGTTGAACTTTTCAAGTGGTGCATCCAGGGTGTTTTTACACGGTAACTTTATCAGAGCCATTATTGCGGCAACATCAGGAATTGTTGTTTCCCTGACAACTTTCTCAAAGATTAATAAGGCATAATGGAACCAACCTCCGGTGACAAATTGTGTATGTTGTTGGTTGAGGTAATGGCTCGCCTGGTCAAAAGATGCTTATTGGGTTTAATCTTCTCTATTTAACCTACAAGCCCGGTGCAATATTTAATGTTTTCATACACATACATGGTGGCGAACTGGAGATCATGGTGGTTGTTAATGTAAAGGCAATTGTAGGTTGTAGTGAAGATAACGTGTGTCCTCGATCCCTACTTTCTTGTATATTTTTTCTTTCAATAATTTGCTTGGAATGAGTCTGGCTATGCTCCTTTTACAAAAGAAAAAAAAAGAAAAAGAAGAGGCATGAACTTGAACAAAATGAAAATGGGAAAGCTCTAGCTGATGAATATCAACAAGGGCTGTCGTTATATCATCAATGAGGATCAAACAAATAATTCAATACCACCGAGTTGTGTGAGCTGGTGAAGTGAGTCGATCTTCGTGGAAGAGTTTGAGGGAATAAGCATCCGATAATAGGCCAATCAAGTGAAAATGTACTAAAAGTTTTTCATGTACTTTTACAGACAAAAGATGGTTAAAACTGTATAATTTAAGAGAACTATAAATCTTTTCTTCCAAGAGGGGTGAAGAGGACACTTCTTTGTCACTCCTCATCTATTGGAAGGAATTTATAAGTAGTGGGGTGGGTAGAAACAAACCAACCATATCAAGTTCATGGTTGGGTTGTTGATCATCATATTCAAGTATCTCACATATCAAGTTTCCTCCTGGTGTCCTTTTGGAGTGTATTCAGCTTGAAACTTAGATTAGCCATCTATAATCTTTAACCAGTCAGTAATCACTCGGTTTTAGATGGGTCCTTTGCAATTTTCGTGTATAATGGTTTTGGCATTAAAAGAAAGCAACCTATTAGCTCATGACCAGAATTTGTGATCATGGAAATTGATTTTTTAAGACAATAATACTTTTTGTTCAAAATTAGTAAACATACATACCTGTCTTTAGCAATAAATTATTACTTGGTTTCGGTTTTTTTGTACAAATTGATTATTTCATCAATACAAGTGTCATTTGATATAGTGTGTCTGCATTTAGATTTAGAGCTTATGAATCTTATTAATGACTTTGATTTAGATTTGCTGTGAGTGTGACTGCTAATATCTTAGGATTTTCAGTTTCATCTTCACAGCAAGCAAAGCAAAGGGAATCCCGGTTAACTTTGAACTTTGCTGCATGTTTCAAACCAAATTAAACCTCTCTCTTCTCTCCCTGGTTAAAATGCGAAAATTTGAAGGACACCCACAGTCTTTGGTTGATTTTAAGCAGTAGAGCCGCTGCCCTTCCTAACCACAAACAAAGGTAACTGCTTGAACCTGAAGTGAAGCGATTTCCATAGCCCCCTAAAGGCCTGAAATTACTGATAAAAATAAAAAAAATCCCATTAATTGGTAAACACTTCCAAAGATTTCCTTGTATTTTGTTTTTGTTTGTCTCAATTCCTCACCAAATCGCGACACACGCTTTCTCTCTCTCTCTTCTCTTATTTGCTTGTTTCAACACTAAGCATATAGAATAACGTGGGAGAAAGATTGCGAGAGAGTTAATGATCATCACGTCCCACAAAAAGTCTATTCCTCCAACCAAAACTCCATTTATCAACTCTCTCTCTCTCTCTATCTCTATCTGAAAACTCCACACATCATCAATCGCAACAACATCAGCAACTTCTACTTCAATCAATCTGATTTTGTTTTCTTGTTTATTAGTGGGAAAGGCCCATTAATAAAGCGAGAATCTTTCTTTGAAAATTTCAATCTTTTTTTTTATAAATATTTTAAAGCAGAAAACAGCCCTTTTCATTGCCAGCCATGACTGAGGTCCTCCACTCTCCTCCTCATTTTCCTTCTTCCCCAACCACCACTCATTCTTCTTCACCATCGTCCTTATCATGCGCACATTCACCGGTAGGTGGTGAGGGTGAAGACGGAGGAAACGAGTTTCTGGTGACGTCTGAGTGTGACCCACAAGAGGAGTTAGAGAAAGAAAGAGAACGGAACCAAAGACATCAACTTTCTTTGTTGGCTTTGATTTTTGCACTTCTTAGGAAATCTTTGTTGGCTTGCAAGAGCGATAGGAGGGACCTTTGTGCTATGGAAATCGGTTGGCCAACTAATGTGCGTCATGTTGCGCATGTTACCTTTGATAGGTTCAATGGATTCTTGGGCTTGCCTGTGGAGTTCGAGCCTGAAGTGCCTAGGCGAGCTCCTAGCGCTAGGTACATTTTTCATTTTTTTATAACAATGTGCAATGTGGGTTGTGTTCTTTTTCTGCACTTATTTTCTGTTTGGTTTTATTTGGTAGGTTTTGCATCTTTATGGTTTTTGTTCCTTTTTGAGATGTTTGTTATTGTTTCTGCATTCATTGGCATTTTCAAATTACTTTGTGTTTGATTGGTGGTTATTGCATGCTGATGTTTTCTTGGTTTGTGCCAATTACAATTCTTGAAAGATTTTCCAATTGATTGGTTTTCTTGTTTCTCTATCTGTTGAATACATGGTCCAATTGCTGGATTCATTATTGTGGTTCTATGGGCTTTCCAGCTTAGGATATAGTGGGTTTTCGTTGCTGATGTTTGCTTCCATTTGATTAGCATTTCGGAGATGGTTGGATGGACTTTGGTGGTTGAGTATGAGACATTTTCTTTTGTCATTGATGCACCGTATAACTGGATTGGTTTATATTTGTTCGCTGGGTATTTCATATCTGGATTGGAACTTTACCACGGAAGTTGACTCCTTTCCACCAGTTTCTATACCTTGTGCATATTATCCCATTAATGAATGCTTGATTTGTGGAGTCTCTGCAAGTTCCGTTTTGGTTGCAGCACTGTATCCTATGGTTGGCCTTGTAGGAAGTTAAAAGCAGCTGTTTCTGTGAGCTGTTATGTTATCATTTGACTACTTTGGTTCAATAAGTTTTCTGATCCTTTGATACACACGTGCAGATATACTTGTGTTCAAGTCCATCTTGATGTTGGTTTTCTATTCTTCCTAGCACCTATATCACCATTTTGTTAATTTCTGTTTGTAATTGTATTCATGTCCATCTGAATGTACTGTTCTAGAACACATTATATACGTGCATATATACTTGTGTTGAAGTCCATCTGAATGTACTGTTCTAGAACTAATTCTAGCTAAAGGGATTTTCATATTGTGGATCAATGTGACTGGTCTGAACATTTTGTTTAATTTGCTCTAGAGGTTCAGCCTGCTTGTAGAGTTCCTCATTAAATTGTCTCTTCAAACTCTCTCCTCTTACTTTAGTTTGTAAACATTATTCTGTTTTTCATTACTCTGGCTAACAGAAGAAGATTGACGAACTATTGCTGTTTGTTCACCATCCAGAAGTTAAGGATGGCCTGTCTTCTTCTTCCAGATGCCTAGCCTCTTGATTCTGGAGTAAAAGTTGATCTTCCCTAGAAGCTGAAGTTTATGCTTATTGCCCTGTTTTTATTGATCAGTGTTTTAATAAATGTGATTGTTCCTTCTTGCTTAAATTCCTCAACTATTTAATTTGTATGATTAATATGTTGCTGTTTGGCTTTTGATACGTAATTGTTTCAATCGTGCAGTGCAACTGTTTTTGGGGTTTCTACAGAATCTATGCAGTTATCATATGACTCCAGGGGGAACAGTGTGCCAACTATACTCTTGCTTATGCAGAGACGGCTGTATGCTCAAGGTGGCTTGCAGGTACACCACCTAGCTATTTTCTCTATTAATATAAAATTGGAAACTGGAAGAATAGAAAAGCTTTTCTCTTATAAAGGTAAGTTGTTTAATGTCCAACAGCCAGATCCAATCTATATTGATGCTTTTATAATTGAATTGTCAATAATTGCTTCCAGGCTGAAGGAATTTTTAGAATAAATGCTGAAAACAGTCAGGAGGAGTATGTTAGAGACCAATTGAATAGAGGAGTTGTGCCAGAAGGCATTGAAGTACATTGTTTAGCAGGACTCATCAAGGTATGGCTTGTCTTAATCTCAGTTCAAGTTTCCGTTCCATGCATAATGCACACTCTGTATGTCAACCTCTTTGATAGTAGTAGTATCTAGCCCGAAGCATCTCTCGACGAAGAAGACAAGGAAGACCCATATGAAGCCCCCAATTGCCTTTTCTACTTATTTTTGTTTTGAATCAAGGTTCAGATGTTGTTCTAGCTGATTTCTTTTCCTTGGTACTGGTAGTTTATTTTCCCCTATTTTCCATATGTTGGCTAAAAGGTAAAAAGTTGCAATATTTAAACATATCTAAGTAACTGGGATTTGGCACATGTTGGCAGCTTGCAGTTCTTTGGAACTGTTTCCTTCACAGCTTTGGCAATTTGCTTCCATTATAATCATTATCACACATCGCATCTAGTGCTTCTTTGGCCATCACTTGATTCTAGTTAGTTGTTTGCTATTGCTATCATTGACAATCATTAACAATATCATCTGTAAGACCTTTTCATACAATTACTGCTGCCTCTTGGTGAGCTATAACCGAATACCAGTTCACTGACACGGTGACATAGTCTCAACTGTCACAACGGTTCCTGCCACCTCACACCCGTTCACCTCCATCAGACTACCTTATCTTCCATCAACAATGTTGTCTCACCAACACTGCTATTTTTGCTTTCTATCATCATCACCAATATATGATGAGCATCTCCCATCTTACTAGGGGTGTATGATGCTTACTGCCAAGATATCTTCAGTTCTACTGGATTGCATCAAAAGAAGATACTGTTCTTCTTTGACTTTGTTGTCTATATTTCTTGTTCTTGTTTAGAATATGAATCATTTTCTTGTATTTAATAGACTTGCTTCACTGGTTTGGGTAACTATAAAAGTGAGATCTAAAACTGTAACTTGGCAGACAAATTTGCAGAACTATAGACCTTGTAAATGGTTGACTTGTATTAATATCTTCAAGTTAGTAACATTTCCCATTATTATGCTCCACTTTTGTTGTTCTTTCTTTAGGCTTGGTTTAGAGAACTTCCAACTGGAGTTCTGGATTCTTTATCTCCAGAACAGGTAATACAATGCCAAACAGAAGAAGACTGTGCTGAGCTTGTGAGGCATCTACCCTCAACAGAAGCTTCTCTCTTGGATTGGGCTATCAACTTGATGGCTGATGTTGTTGAGCAAGAACATCTAAACAAGATGAACGCACGCAACATAGCCACGGTTTTTGCACCAAATATGACTCAGGTGAGTGTCTATTGTCACTCGGACTCTAGAGACTGAACCTTTTTTTGGTTGGCAATATGCCAGGTTTATGTTATAGTGTTCATATTTAAATTTTTTATAGTAATGTTTTCTATGGTTAGTACATCAGATTTTTAATGGTGTATGGTGCATTGGATGAGTCTTTCCTTTGGATCCTACTTTATTGTTGGGTAGATTCTACTTTATTCATCTGAATAAGCAATGAGTTTATCTATCAGGGAATTCATTAACTTTAAATTAAGGTGACCTGTGACCATATATATATCCTTGGTAGTAAAATGTTCAAAGGGAACAGAATTTGCGGACAGCATCATTGGTCAGTTGTTGACAGTCTCTACCTGTTCTTAATTTTTTGGCAGATGGCAGATCCTCTGACTGCACTAATGTATGCAGTTCAAGTGATGAACTTCCTCAAGACACTTATCTTAAGAACATTACAAGAAAGGAAGGATTCTATGGTGGAATCAAATTCAGCTTCACGTGATGAACCATGTGATGATAATGGTCATGAGAGCCCTTCTGGGTGTTGTGTGAAATATAATGAAAACGACAATGAACTGATGGAGCTAGCCTTCGTGGCTGAAGAACCTGTCGTAGAAAGTTCCTGCAATTGTAGTCATAACAATCTTGTAGGCAATGGGGGAAATTGCACTTACAAAAATTCTGCCGGGAAGCTTGTTTCTCGTGGAGATGAGTCCTGTGAGACTGCTTCTAAGGCTGATGCCTTCAGCAATGAAAAATGTGCTGGAGTTAATGGCGTTGAGAGCATTTTTCGAGCAACTACTAGAAATGGCAAGGCCGGTCATTCAATTAACTCTAGTCATGAAAAGGATCCTTGCAAAAGAAATGTGCCGCAACCTGTATCTATTGAGAAAGCTCGAGAAATCAGCAACTTGAGCCGCATAAATTCTAGGATGGAGCGTATTGAAGCTTGGTGATGAAAGAAGTCTACATTTGTTTTGGTTTAAACTCATTGCATGAAATGGTTAACCGTGTATGCTTGATTTGTAAGTTCTAATGAGTGTTTGTAACTTGGTCATGTATGTTGTGTTCAAAGTGGTTTTGTAATCTCAGGGAGGCACCTCCATAGTGTGAAACTAACACATTCTACTTGAGAATTCCTCTCATTAACATGGCAACAGCGATGTATTCAATGTCTTAATTTCTTATTTTAACTTTCTGTAATCTCCAACAACCATCTCAATCCTTAAAATTGCCAAAACACATGACACGTGTTCAATAATTTTAGGATTTTGTTTCCTCCAAGTCCAATAACAATGGATCAGACCCTGTGGTGGTACATGCCTTATCTGCTGCACTTGGATTAGGATGTACAGATTTTGATAGGGAATCTCCAAAAGTTGTTGAAATGATGTGGCAAATATCAATACACAGCTACTTCCATATGTATGAAGTTGAAGCCCTGATGTATTCTCGTGGGCCATCTGGTGTATGCATCATTTTTCTGAAAATGAAAGGATAGCGGTAGTCACTCATTTTCAGTGTATAATTGAAGATGTATGTGAGTATTAAGGCATCAAAAGCTCCTGGTTGTGGTTCACTCACCCTTTTATCTCGTCTCAACTCGCAAGTTTGGTGAAATTAGGCGTCCAAATGATAAGGCAGGGATGTATGCAAATTATGAATTCTTCTTTCCATTCACAGATTTGTATCTTCGACGAAATTTTGCATTGCAGAGTCAAATTGAGATATACCCTTCTCACTAAAATACTTTCTAAAGCTAAATAGAGTAATTGATTATAGCTTGATCTGTGATTCTAGTTGTTGATCACAGGAGGGGTGATGCTCTTCTTCTAGTAAGAGATTGGTAATAAAGTATTGAAAAAGGAAAACAAAGCCACAGAAAATGAAAGCTGTAAAGGTAAACATCATTCTCAGATTACATCATAGGTAAGGCAACAGTCACATCAGCACAAAATAATACTATTAGAGCATGCTTCGATTGGAAACTGCTAAGAACTTGAGCTTCTTTATCCTACAGACGTACCAAAATGGAGGGAGGGACGGTAAACTTTTCATCTCAGGATTTTATAGAATATGCCGATTTCTGTTTTGTGGTTGCCAGAGAAACCTTGTTTAGTGCTTGCGAGTTGCAGAGTATATTCCTTTCTGCATGGAATGGACGCACACACCTCTTTGTCTTTTCAGGTACTCGTATCTTGTGTTGTGGACCATTTATAATTTTTCAGGTATGGTTAGTTCTTATGTGCTTTTTGGATGGGGTTAAAGCCATTAAACATGATATATTGGTTTTGGATTATCTTCTCTTATTAAGAAAAGAAAACATGACATGTGTCAAAAGAAACTTTCCGTTTTTTTTTTACGACAAACGCTCAGTAAAAATTTTCCTGACACGTAAAATTTAAAAAAATTTAATAATACGCTGCTTTACTTCTAATTAATAAAAAGACTGATTCCGATTTCAATTCTTTTAATTACGAAAATAAATTAATTAGCACGATCGATAAATAAAAAAGTTATAGAATTAATAAGCATACGAGAAAAAGAAATTATAGCGTACAAATTTTGTATGATAATATAGAATTGCAATAATAATATTTAAAATTTTACATATCACAAAAATGAAACATAATAGTGTTAATATTTGTAAACTCGACCAGGATCAAGTTGAGGAGTATCTCAGAGGTTACGTGTATTTATGACAACCAGATGGATGCATATAAAGCTCCAAAAACCTTAACCAACTGAAGACCTGCCA
>JAOSBM010000008.1:6984874-6997173 GCA_027568955.1 Erythroxylum tenue
TTGCTCAGATAATACGTTAGGATGCTTATATGTGCATTCTTAAGATATTTCTGAAATAGGTGTTGATGCAAAAGTTATTATCTTTTCCCAGTAGATAGAGAAGGTTGAGTTTTTGGCGAAGAAGGTGGAATTTTAATTTGCAAAGTTTTTTTGTAAGGATTAGCTAGTTTAGTATATGATTTAACCATCACACAAGAAATTGAGGTTAAAGAGGTAACATGAAGGAATAAATGGCGGTGATGTGTTGGGAACTAAGATTTGTAGATAACAAGTGCTATTTAGAAGTTTTGTCTTTTTGATCGAAGAAGGTTGAGTTTTTGGGGGAGAAGAAGGTAGAGTTTCTAAATTTAATATTAAATTCGATCAATTTAAATTTACTTTATTAAGTTACTTAGTTCAAATTAATTTATTTTTGTAGGATATTAATTGGAATAAATCTTTTCTTTTTCTTTCGTCAAAATTATCAATTCAGTAATTAATTAACATTTATTTCAATTAATAATTAATAATTAATAAAAAGAAGGAAAGAAAAAGAAAAGATTGCGTCATTTCAATAAGTACAGCTGTAAGGTGGGAGGCTGGCCCCTGGCTGGTACAAAGTAGCTTACTGAAAAAACAATCCGTATCTTCTCCAAGTAGAACATTGTGATTAAACAAGTAGAACAAGTGCTGCCAAGAGTAGTAGAACTAAGCAACAGGGGCAAGGAGAATTGGGGGTTGCTTCACTTTTACCGTGGTGGCGTTGATTACTGTTGTAACGGGGAATACTTTGTCCTGCAGCGTACACCGGTATCAAATTAGGTCCTTGATTTTGATTGTACGGCGACTTCTTGCCTCCACCATTTCCATTAACTTTACCGGTACTTCCTCTTGCATGCCCGCTGCTGCCACCTCCGCCTCGCCTGTTTACCGCCGATGCTTTTCGTTCGAGGCTCACGGTACTTGATGCGGTCAGAGTCTCTTTGCCGATATCATTGGTATTTTGCTCCTGTCTGAAAGCTGGATGGACATTTCATTAATCAGAAATCGCAAGTGCTTGGAATGAAGATTTTATAAATTTAATTAGATTAGTTAGTGGATCCTTTATATTTTATTATAGATCAAACTTGTTTTTCTTAATCTTAAAATATTTAATATAAAATTTAAAGTTCATTCATGTTGTTTCGCATAATTTTATGTTGTATAATTAATATTAGCTCAAGAAAGGATTCCTTGAGAAGAAGGCAAGGAATTAATACATACAATTTCTTATACAGAAAAAGAAAGGCGGCAATTCTTTTTTGTGGAATATAATCTTCTCCTTTTTGTGGAGGTGGAGCCACCACTAACAGCTCTTTCCGGTTTCCACTCTCCTATCTAAATACATAAGTGCGTTGCTTTAGTGGGTTTCTTCTTAGCAGATGGAGCATCTGAGAAGGGATAGATTAGTTAGTATATTGTTATACGAATGAATTATATTAAACAATCTAATCCCTATTAATCGAATTCCATTAGCCAACTAGCCATACGTCGTTCTTTTGGAGTGAATCCATCATTACTCCGTAACTAATTGCTTCAGATAACAGGAATCAACAGTATTAACTGTTATATGCAGCTTATATGATCCGGTGGCATATGTACTCTCTTTTCGGTTTCTTACAATTAGCTTTATGTAACTGACGGTAAGAGTACTTCATCGATATAATGAAACAGAGACTCAGCAGTAGTTCCAAGTTCATCAAAAGAATGAGAAAGCATAAACAGTACCTGTGTTCAAGGCCTGAACGTGACGTGCAGCACGAAGATGATGGAGCTGGAACAAGAACACTAGGAGAAAGCAAAAACCCACTCTTTTCAACCCCATATGTCTCCAGCTAAAAGAATTTAATCAAGCTTGTCTTTGAGTTTGAGAGAAAATGAAGTTGTTGAGTTGCTCGATCCTATATATAAAAGACGCCGGTAAGCAATCTTATGACCTTTATAGTTTATTATCCTCTTCTAGGTTTTCGATGTATTCCGAAAAGATTTTCCGGACGATAACAGGCTATATTCGGTAATGAATTGATTGCATTAATTATAATTAAGCTGATTTTATTAGATATTAGTTGATAGCTTATTTTTTTATTTAATGTTTGGTAAAATTAACTATTAATATTAGCTATTTATATAAAATGACTTATGAGAATATGATTTTAAAAAATTATAAATATATGAATATTATATATTTTAGTATTTTGTTGAATGTTTTTTATAGAAATTTAGATCTTAGATATTAAATTCTAAAAAAATTAATTTTATAACTTTAATAAAAAATATGGAGCATATAATAATAATAATAATAACAACAACACTAATATAATAATAATAATAATAACAATAATGATAATAATAATAATAATAATAATATATCACAAGTTAACCTAGTTCTTAAATTAGAAATTAATTAAATAAATCTAATTATAAACTAATAATTTATTATAATTATCTTAAATTATTAAATTTTAATTTGTTTAAATTAAATTAAAAAGATAAATTTAATGATTATATTAATAACATTTAATTAATCTACGTTTATTAATGTTTTCTAAAAGTCTAAATTAAAGAAAAACTAAAAGCTAGAAGAAACTGAGAATTATAAACGTCATGGTATGAATAAAATTTCTTAAATTACAAATAAAGTCTATATCTTTTATCCAATTAATCATTAACGAAATAGGTTTTTCATCGTCCATTAAAATATATTTAACAAATTCATTATACTTAGAAATTGTTGGCGACATTTAAAACCCCATCAAGCAAAATCTTTTTTTTTTATTTGAGAAAATCTCGTAGGCAGGTCAAGCGGGTACACCTTTTTGAGGGCTCAACTGACGCACCGCCGACAGGTCAAGCGAGCGCACCTTATTATCGAGGGCCCAACTAGTTCTCCACTTACAGGTAAAACCTCGGCTGCCCCAGACTCTTACAAGAGGGGCTAGCATGAAATCGAACCTGGAACTTAGCTGAAACTAAGCCTCGCTCTCAACCATCGAGCCACACCCCTTAAGTCCCTTCAAGCAAAATCAAAGTCAGGAAGTTATATCATTTTATTAGCTTTCAATGTGAAAATTTGGGAACCAAGTTCCCTTTTAATAGTGCTTTACCAGAGCTAATCTCAGGATTCAATTGCAAGATAGTACTCAAAATTTCGATGCTTAATGTATTAAATAATTATAAAAATAACACTTATTTTTTCAATCACAATTCATATGATCAAATCCATGACAATGGACAAGAGATTCCAAGATATTACTAATCTTGTGAATATAATGAATATATTTGCTACAGTAACATGTTTTTTTTTTTAAATTTTAGCTGTATGTCTGCATCAAATTGATTGCATGTTCTATATTTGTTTTCTGCCAAAGCAATACTGGGAAGCAAAAGGAGTGTTATATCACCTAAAACACTCACAACTTCATCTGTGCAAATTTCGTTGCCAGTGCCATGGCCTCGTCAACTTGAGCTTCGTCCGTTCCCTGAAATTGCATATCCATCATGAAAATATATTACTACTCAGAAACATATGGACTACCAAAGTCTGGAAAAATAATAGGAACATAGACGTGAATATATAGTTCAAGTTATTGCAGAAGGAACAAGTCATAGGAACATAGATGTGATTATGTGAAAATCTAGTTCTAAGTTATTCCAGGAAGTAACATTTATGCAGATCTCTTCATAGGTAAAGACCAAGTCAACCACTACGCGAATGGTACGTTAGGTTGGGTAAAATAGACTTAGATCCAGTGCAAAAACTGTTTACACACCAAAACACTGGCTAGCAAACATATGCTTGATAAACTCAAATCATAGTGGAACACATTATTTTCACTTTACTACACTACTAGCTGAGCGTACTTCTACGAGTAGCTCAAGTTTTAGCTCTTTCAGTGGATAAACTGTTGAAGCAATTGACTAACGTATAATTAACTAAGAAAGACTAGGAAGAAAATGAACCATTCATACCTTAAATCGGAAGTATGCTATAATTCCTCCTGGTTTCTGCAAATAATGAAGAATTAGCTGTTAATATCACTTATGCACGGGAACAATAAGATGAGTACAAGATAGATAAAAGATATTGAAAAATCGAAGGGAGTTAATTATTTCGTAAACTTTCTTAAATTTCTTTGGCACCAACAAAATAAAAAACAAGCAAAACAGAAATAATAAAAATATCAGAAATTTGGTAACGCAGTTCATCACACTTTGCCTACGTCTGCGGGGTCCTCACCCAGCTTAATCACTTTCACCGAAGTATAATAGTTTTACTCAAGGCTTTACTGAACCGACATCACTCAACCCTTGACACTATCCCTCAACCTCGCTTCCCGTGAAAGAATTTCACACCCAATAGTACGTCCGCCTCGTACTAACCTCAACAAAAGATTTTTTCAATCAACCCAATAATACGACTACCTCGTACTAACCTCAACAAAGGATTTCTTCATTAGTATTTGATAATAAAGATAAGAAACAAAGAACTCAAGTGATCAATCAACTAAGAACAAAATAATAATATACTTGAGAAAAAAGAAGATAACTTCCCTATAGGTTCAGCTTCTCTGAAATAGATCAGAAAGTTGTTCACACAAAACTAAGCTGATTCATGCACATTCCAAAACCAAGTTGCAACTGCCGTTGATACTACTCATACCGAATCCACCTCTACCACACCACTAAAAAAATTCCAGCAACATTATCTTTAAGAAGATCTGGAAAAATCAAAAGATCACTCCCATGTGAGATTTCCTTCAACTCAACTTATCTCTCCAAAACCTTAAGCCAATTAAACACCCACACCTCCTTTTATAAAACCTACCGCATATAAAGACCAGAACACCCAACACCATGGTTTTGAAAATCGGACCAGACTGGCCGATCCGACCGATCCGACAGATGATCGGTCGGTGGCCCGGTCCGGTTTATCCTTCAAAACCTGTATGTAATTGGACCAGTTTGAACCGGTCAAAACCGGTCAATTGACCGGTCCGACCGGTCCAATAATTATTTTTTTAATTTTTTTAATTTTTTAATTTTTTATTATATATATATTAAATATTTTTAATATTATATAATTAAATATAATTATTGCATAATTATTATGTCACACCGGTGACCAGTAAGGCCACCGGTTCGATGACCAGTCCGATTTTCAGAACATTACCCAACACACATAAGCTACTTCTCTATGTTTACATAACAGCCATGTAAACAATAAGGCATTTAATGCTTCTTTGAATATGCGTGAAACGAATAATGTCAATCAGTGTTTTGAAACCCGGACCGGTCGTTGAATCAAAGGTCTTACTGATCACCGGTTCGACCGATTTAACTACCGGTCCAACCGATGTGACGTCATAATTATGCAATAATTATATTTAATTATATATAATATTAATAATATTTAAAATATACAAAAAAATAAAAAATAAAAAATAAAAAATAAAAAATTTATTGAATCAATCAATTAACCGGTTTTGACCGGTTCTCGCTGGTTCAATTAAGAACCGGTTTTTAAAGGTGAACCAGACCGGATAGCTTATCGATCACCGGTAGAATCGGTCGGACGGGTCGGTTCGATCCGGTTTTTAAAACAGAGATGCCAATAGGTCTAGGTCTTTTGTTTTTCAAGAGAGAATATTATATTCAACATAAATATTCAATGTAGATATATAGACGTGCACCAATACTCCAAAAACACTGCCGCACAAAAACCTTCTTTAAAAGCTCCACACCCAACGTCACTTTAATGCCCGCACGTCCCTCCAAGTGCCACACACACACCACTCATCTGTTATCACTCACTTATATTAGAAATTAACTTCCACACTATCATCGCACACTTACGTTAGAGATAGACATCAGTAGTCGATAGGAGATGTGCACAATCCTTCAAATATTGAGAGTCCCACTTTAACAAAGAGTTACACTTAAAAATAGAATTTTATCACAACTGAACCATTATCCAAATACCTCCTTTTGAACCCAAGTCAATATTCAACTAATATCTTATATGTCTAATTAATAAATAATGTCAAAACATATATCCTAACAATCTCTCCCTTTTTGGCATTATTTGTCACAAATATGAAACTCCCTAAAACAACATAATTGGACGTATAAAAAGGAAGATTTTTTGTTTTTTAGCTTTATGTTGCTATTGACGTCTCAACTTTTAATAGTCTGCTTAGTGACTTCTATTTGGCTCTACCGAAGACTCCTAAGCTCTCTCATCGGTATGGATTTCTCACGGGTATCTCTCTATTTTTTGGGCATATCTCTCAGTGTATATGATTCTTTCGATGCATCTACTGGTGATTATTTTGATACTGTTTTGTTCCAAGGAGGAGACATCAGATTGTTTATGGTAAATGTTTTATTCAAATGGAGATTTCAAGGTATATGTTTGACTATTCGTCTTACTTTTTGGCATTTTTTTGTCCCAAGGGGGAGAAGTTTGGATGATTGGATAAATTTGATGTTCTTTGGAACTTGTTGTTTGATTAAGGGGGAGCATTGTGAATTTCATCTTTATATGTCCAAATATGTTATTTAGGGGGGAGTTTCATGTTTGTGACAAAAATGCCAAAAAGGGGGAGATTGTTAAGATATATTACATATATCTTTTATTTAGTTTGGACATTTTAAATTGGACATATAGAATCTTAATTATGGTGGAATTAAAGTTGTGGTTATTTGGTTGAAGTGAGATTTGTGCACATATCCTAATCATCGTAGAAGTCCTTTTTAAATATACATGTTTAGATCTCCCATTTAAGATGGATTCCTTGAAGATTATCAATACACGTGGACTTTTCCTAGTTGGTGTTGAAGTCTATTGAAACACGATAGTGGATTAAAACTAAGTTGGATGGTGCGGCAACTGAAGCAGTGGATGCGTATGTGAGTGTTGGGTGAAGGTTCAGTGGTTTTAATCTACACAGTTAATAAAGTTTCTTTTGAGGGTGTGAGCTATATATGTTGAAGTAAATTTGAGAGCAATGGTTGTGCGGTGATGAGACATTGATAAAACATTGCAGTAATTGTGCACGTCTTTTGATTTGTGAGTTAAATCTAATTCCATTGGCTGTAGAAGTGAATCTTGCGTGAGTGGGAAACAGTGGAGTGGGTGTTATGTCTTGATATATATATACACCGTGGGTTTCGTAAAAGGCTGGGAAGTGAGTTAAAGGTTTTTTTAATTGAATAAAACATTGCAACAGTAAGTGGAGTTGCGTGAGTCACCTTGGACAACTCTTGTGCGCTATTTCCATTGTTGTTCTTTTTATTGCTGGCGTCCATTGGAGTTGCAAATAACTGATTTACGGTTTAGCTTCCTTGGTGCTTGTGTGGCATTGGTGTGGATAATTCCCAGTGCAGTGAACAAGATTCTATGGTCTACTTTGCAGCAGCGAGAAAACCGGACAGCCTTGGCCTTTGATGCTTATAACGTTTCGGCAGATAAACGTTTATATTTTGTGGTGACAATTTTCAGATCTATTTCAGTGGAGCAGAACTCATCGGGAAGTTATTCTTGTTTGTCTCAAGTGTATTTAGTTTTTGCTCCTTATTATTTTAATCACTTGAGTTGTTCGTTTAATTATCTTTAATATTAAATACTGTTGAGAAAATCCTCTGTTGAGGTTAGTATGAGGCGGTCGTACTATTAGGTGTGAAATTCTTTCACGAAAAGTGAGATCGAGGGATAGTGTCAAGGGTTGAGTAGTGTCGGCTCAGTAAAGCCTTGAGTAAATCTATTGTATTTTCGTAAAAGTTATTAAGCTGGGTGAGGGCCTCGCAGACGTAGGCAAGGTGTGCCGAACTGCGTTACCAAATTTTCGGTGTCTTTATTATTTTTCGTTTGTGAGATTTTACTCTATTTGTGTGAAGAATAATTTGGAAGGTCTGCGACTTAATTAACCACTTTTGTTTTTCAGATATTTTGCATCCAAATAAAAGTTGAATGATTGGGACTTTAGACCAGGTCTATTGTCCTTTTACCACTAAATGGGCAAGCCAAGTGAAAAACTCACTTTCTCAATCAGGTCTAACACATCTTGGTTATCAACAAATTCAATATAGCTCTAGTTGATTTCTTCTTTCGTATATTCTTCTTGTTCCATTTTGAAGACATGCTACAATGCCATAACAATCATACTCTCTGATGAGAAAGGTCAACAAAATATATAACAAAATTTGGGACAATTAAACTAGCATTAGCTGACCTGATTGAAATGTTGTTGCAGTTTTTCATTTGTAAAGTTGATACAAAACTGCATAGTTAAGGAAATTACTAAGTTCTCTAGTAAAATATAATATAGAGAAAATTAAGTGTAGTAATATACCTACTGATCGTGAAGCTTTCGAAACCATAAATATCAAGAACTCCAATCAAAGTTTTAGAGTTTGGATCTTGCCCAATTGAATTGTTGATTTTGTCCACAAGCCTGCATCAAAATGAAAGAGAGTTGAACTAATTTGAAAGATTGCAAGCATAAAAACAAATCATCTATATTCTTTCTGCATTTATTTACCTTCATAGATAGACTAATTAATAAATAATGCAAGCAAGGGAAACCGAGAGAGAGCGAGAGAGAGACAGTGCAGTGCATAATTTCTTCCTTACCAATCAAACAAGCAGGAATAAAGTGTTTTTGCCAATGCATCCCTGCTAATCGCACATGACAAATACGTCGACCAAACAGGATATTTTTGGTAAGCTTCCACAAATCATCACACACTTCCACCAGAAACTCTGAATACCCACCAGTAAACAATAAACCCACAGATCTCGACCAATAACAAAGAATCAAACAAAAAACCACCAGTAAACAATAAGCCCACAGATCTCGACGCCTCAGGTCTTAACGCCTTGCAAAGTGAACCAAGAGTCCTGGCAAGATAAGGAGAACAAGATTCAGGACCAAAACTTGTAAAATAGAAGAGAAATGGAAAGAAGAACAAAGGAAAGTTTGGTTTCCTACTCAGCAAGCAGACACGGTTGATATCAGAAAAAAGAAAGCAAAAGAACCAAAACATGCAACCCAAAGTTTGAATTTTTAACGCTACAGGACGAAGAGCAACTAATATAGTAACATACTAACAATCGCAATCGCATTCAAAAATCAAAACCATGCAACTGATCCGTTGTCGCAAGGTATCTAGTAATCTGAACAAGGGAGAGAAAACAAGAGTGAGACCTTCTAGAGAACACGAGAGAGGCGTAAATGAAGTTGGTAAAAAATTTAAGGGTAAAATTGACATTATAAGAAAAAATAAACAGCTGATTCCTTGAAACGCTACCTCCTAATAGCTATTTAATTTTGGCTGTTTGGGTTGGCTGACACAACAATTGGCTTACTGGTGAAGTCAAACAAATCATTTTTAGTCAATCAGCCAAAATTGGCTGATCAGCTGCTATCCAAACACGCCCCAATTGTACTAAAGCAATTTCTTTGCTGCTGAAGCATCCGCATCCTTTCTTGAGGTACACATATATATTCAATTAGATAACTATAATTTTTTGACACTCAATTCAACCTAATCAACTCATCAAGCCTAGTTATTTTTTTGTTATCATAATAATATAGGATATTTTCATTCTATTGTGCTAAGGCATTTATTCTCCTATTGCACGAATCATATTTCACCTCTCAATCCTTTATACAATTCTTAAAATTAAATCTATGAAGATCATATGCATAAATCTAATATTATAAACAAAAAAATAAATCCAACCAACAAACAATCAAATTATGCATTAATAATTTAATAATCCATCTCAACCTACATCCCAATTCCTACAACAACAATTCAGTGAAAATCTCACTGATATGTGGAATCTGGGAAGGTTATTCTTGACTGATAAAGAAATTGTTTTCGATAGATTCATATTATAATATACATATATACATATATATATATATAATAAAGTAAGAATAATTAAAAATAAAATAGACATAAAAGAGATTAGTAATAAATAAGAATAAATAAATGTGTATATATAAATATATAAAAATAAATAATAAATAAGGTAAAGAATAAAAATAAATAAAATAATAAATAAGTAAATAAATACACAAATAAGAAAGAAGACAAGTTAATTATTAATTAATTAATTAATTAATCAAACAAGTTATTACGAGAAAATATTTAGGCAAAATAAGAAAATGTTTAAGCTAAATAATTAAGAGGAAAGTATTAAATATTAAAAGTTTAAGCTAAATACAAGATATAAGACTCGAGGGAAAAATGTTCAAAAGACCTATAAGAAAGAGAAAGGCCTCTCTACATGAGATCCTTTACTCATATCCTAATACGTTAAAATTTTTTATTAAGGACCATGTCTTCGGTAAGTTTCAATCGAGTCATATCACTTTTTATCACCTCCACCTAGTTCTAAATAAGAATTTAACTACTAAACATAATGAAAATAAAAATAAACAAAATAATCTTAACATAAAAGAAAAAAAGGGAAGAAAGAACTAGAAGGGTTGTCACGAGCTCTTCTAATCTTGCTCCAAATCGTTTCTTGATGCAAAGAAACCCTAAAACTACAAGCCTAGTGACAAAGGAAGTTGTCACAGGCCTCCCAAAAGTCCTATAAAAAGAATCTTCGTAAGAGTATTTATGAGTTATGGTTATATAAAAGAGTTCTGAGGTGATTAAACTTATAATTACACGTATCTTTATAGTGTTTATTACAGTGCCGGCCCTGGGCAAGGGTAGGCAGGGCACCTGCCCAGTGCCCACCCAAAAAAAGGGCCTCATAAAGACATGTAAGGCATTAAGCAAGGTGTAAATTTTTTGTTTTCAAAATATCTTTGAGTTTCCATTTGCTGCAATCCAACAGTTGAAGATATAATCAGGGCCCATCATAAATAAAGATATAACCGGAGCCTACCATAAGTAGTTTTATTGGGGCCTTTTTTATATTTCGCCCAGGGCCTATAAAACGATAGGAATGACCCTGGTTTATTACAAGAACCGACTTATGTTAAACTTCTATATTAGAGTCATTTTTATTCTAAAACTTTTTATATGTATTTATCATGAGTATGGGGCCAGTTTTATTTCATATTTGTCATCAATTTTGTTTTAGGTCTTCTAAAAAGTTATAGCTCTTTGAATTAGCTTTCAAATGACTAGAATCATCTCAATTAAATAACTAAGGAGAAAGTTATGCTCAAATTTGTGTTTCCTCCTTAAATTTATCACTACAAAACAATGAACCAAACATGAGAAAACATTATATAATTCCACATGGTTGTAATGAGGTCAAAGAGTTATCTAGGTTGACAAGGAAAAGGGAATAGGAATCTATAACCAATAAAGTAATAACAAAAAAATCTAGAGAAATAAATAAATTGTCCCATATACCAATAACTGCTCAACCAATCCTTTGTCTTTATTCATTTTAATCACAAAAATCCATGTTAATTAATATTCAGTATTTTATTTTCTTCTTTTCACATTTTTATTTTTCTATTTTCTTTTTAAACTTTTTGAATTGGCATGAGATTTCCCTTTTGATATTGCCTTTTTCATACACTTTACCAATTTTCTCTCACTTATTTTCTTGTATCTCATTCTTAAAAAACATCAAAACATAAGTAAAAACTCTACTACTTATAAAATAGGGAGTAAATACTTGTCTTTCTTTTAAGCTTAAGGTTCCAAAGGAAAGAATTATTAAGAAGAAGCTTAATTTTCAGATAGGGGTTAAAAGGGGCTTACTAATGGGCTTACTAATGGATCAATTACATATAAAATGATAAGTAACTTAACTCAAACTCAAATCTTATTATTTTACTCCTCTTTAAAGTCCAAAGATCGTTATCTCCTTCATGTTTTATTAAGATTAGTTTGCCCCGTTCCCTTTCTTCTCTTTGCAGAATATAACTTACAGAATCATCTTTTCCATCTTATGTCCCTATAACGGTGGTTACGGTTAAAATTGAGGTTGTTGTTAGAACTCAAATGGTCTTATATGTTTGCCTACTCCAACTCCCTGCTCCTGTCCAAAGATAGTTAAATGGTTATTCCATCCCAAATGATACATATTGGTAAGGATTGTAATCTATTTCTTCTACAAACAGTCATATAACCGACATCCTTATTGGTCGGGACCCGTAGGCTAGCAACCCGAACTCAGTCATGCCGACCCATAGGCTAGCAGGTCGATCCATCAAGCCCAATCATGCTCATCTTGGCCCATTAGCAGGAGGCAACCTTCCATGCAGAAATAGAAGACTACGTGAAGACCTAACCCTAGC
>JAOSBM010000008.1:7021962-7046276 GCA_027568955.1 Erythroxylum tenue
GGCCGCGGGGGTATGCGGGGGTGGCTGGGCCACCGAATCCCGGTACCAAATCCCGATACCGAATCCCGGACCCAACAGGCAGAGTATATGGCGTGCTATAAGGCAGCTTGTCAAACAATATGACTGCGAAACTTTATTTCAACATTGAGTATTGCAGACTCTATTTCGAGTCCGCTAAATTTGTATTATGATAACTTTGTTGCTGTAGCTTTCTCTAAGAACACAAGAAGTATTTCCCGCTCAAAGAATATTAATATAAAAAATTATTTTGTTAAACAGAAAGTCGTTGAATCTCTTATAACAGTTGAGTATACACCTACAGCTAGTATGTTAGCAGATCCATTTACAAAAGGCTTACATATATGTGTGTTTGCAGAACATGTCTCCCGCATGGGATTGTTAAGAGCCTAGCTTGATAAGATTAGTGGGAGTTTGCTATTTTGTATTGAACATGTTAGTACTTTGTACGGATTGCTTATGACTTTTATACATGAAACATGCATAATGATGTTTGCAGTCATTTCTTGTTAATATTGACATATACATGTTGATGTATATATGTAGTTTGACGAAATGATAGGTATAAAAGGAGACAAATGCAAAGTCTTAGTTGTTGTGCTGCATGCATGTTGTTTTAATAGTTATTATGGTATTTGAGCATCTCCAGAGCCAAATCATGTGTAGTATATATATCATGTCGATATAATATTGCATATGATTTATTTGCCTGCTTTTGGATTATGGAGATTGGTATAGTTGTTAGATTATATTGTCCAAGTGGGAGAATATTAGAAATATGTGGACTAATATAATCGCAACATTAATTCCATTTTCATGACCATTAATCGAATTGCTTAATGTATATTTAATAACCATAATGGGATGGTTAATAATTTACTAATTGCATTTGAAGCATATGGTAGTACTCTAATAATTATATGTTAGCCTATTAAACTATAGTTCATAACATTCTTGAAATGACACAATTGTCTTTTTTTACCTCTTAGGGTAGAACATGTTATAAGATGTAACATGTGATGAGATTGTGTACATATGGTGTGTTGGGTGTGAAATATAGTATATTGGGTCTTCTACCATTAGCTTTCTATTGCACAAAGTGTTCTTGTTGTTTTGATAGGTTGTGGTAAAATATGGAGAGAATCTACCAAAATTCTATATGAAGCATTGGAGGTATGTCTTTCTCATTGTGTTGTTATGCTCCAAATAAAATGGGATATTGGTTTAGTGATGTTGATGAATACATATGTGAATATAGCATGTGTGACAAGAACAAAGTCCAAAGACGCTCGCAAGCTGTAGAAAGTTTGCTACAATTGGGAAGAATGGCATTGTCAGGGTAGTTAATTCGGTAGATACATTGAAAACTTCAAACAGTACCATAATCTCATCAATTGGAATTCTTGACTTCCCATGTTATCTTCACCAGTCATAGGGAAGCGAATTTAATAGTCCTTCACTTCACCAGCTACTAAACTCAGCCTTGAGGTCCCTTCATTAAATGTGAAGTTTTTTGCGTCCTGACCAGTATTTATGAGCTACAGCATTTGCCACATTCTGTTCACAAGTAACCTTTTACTTTAAACTTTCAGTAGCTCTCTCTTCTTCCATGGCGCTACGAATGATTGCATTTCTGCTCTTTGCTTTGGCTCTTTCATCAGGGATCAAAGTCACAACATGCCAAGTGGTGAAAGGAAAGGTCTCTTGTCTTGACTGCCATACAAACTACGACTTCTCAGGTCTCTCCACTTTCCCATGTCAATGTCAAAGTTCCAAGCATTTCTTTTTCATGTTCTCTTTGAAATTGCCTTGTAGCTTTTCGTTTTATATATCATAAGTTACAACTTACAAAGATTGCTCTTGAATTTATATTTCTTATCGTTAAACGTCTATAATGATGTGTTGTTCCAGGTGTTAAGGTTCAAGTGCAGTGTGGATCACGTGTTAACAAGTTGGCCACAACAGGTACCGATGGATCCTTTGACATTGAATTTCCTGTACGGACATCGTCAGAAACTCCCAAGAACTGCGTGGCCAAGCTTCTTGGTGGTCCAACCAAGCTCTATGCCTCTAGGCAAAACGTGGTATCCAAGATTGTGAGGTCCCATGATTCCAACTCTTATACAATCTCCAGCCCGCTTGCCTTCTCTACCACTTGCCCGTCCTCCTCAGGGAAGTGTGGAGGTGGACAAGACATTGGTTCCTCCAAGACTGTTGATCTGCCGCTTCCAAGAGAATGGGGACTTGCACCGTCTAGCTACTATGTTCCCTTCCTTCCCATCATTGGCATTCCTTGATCATAGGATTTTAATAAGTGGACAAGCAGTACCTTTAAGTTATTTCGGTTGTGAGTGTGTTTTGAGTGTGAAGTGTCTAGTAGTTTAATGTTGCCGCAAGCGAGGATTAAGTGTTTAGATGTGTATCAAAAAGGTTGCCAACGTGTATATTATAGTACACATAATTAAGTTTGTCTCCTCACTCCCTCATATGATTTTTGTCCTTGTTCTATATAATCTGCAAGTATTGTTATGTGGTAAGAAGCAGTCATTACAATCTACCAAAGGCTTGATTATAATTCTTTGCTTCTGTAACCAAAAAGGCCCTAACATGAGATCAATTGGAATTTAGCATTAATCCGTTATCATTTTATTTTCTATGGAATATTAAATGTTAGGAGGGATGGAGAGATTGAGTTCACGCATTTTGATGGTGGCTAGGGCAAAGCAGAAAAGGGCCTAAGCTGTGGTAAGTTCTTATTTAAATCGAATTGGGTGACATAATTCTGATGGAAAAGGTCCATCCATGTGAAATGGAGCTTTGGTAAAGTACGAATATTCGATGTTTTAAAAATCGGACCAGTAACTGAATCGGAAAAGCAACTGATTCAAGGATTAATGGTTCAATCGGAATTCAACCGTGATCGAATCGGTAACTAATAAATATATAAATTTTTATTATATATATTATATGTATAAGATAATTTTTAAACATACTATTTAATTATTTATTTAATTGTAAACTTAACTTAAACCTTCAAACTTCAAAATAAATAATTTTTTTAAGTTCACCAACACAATACAAAATAAGATAACAAAGCTCACTAATCATATTTCATCAAAAAGATTAAAAAAAAGGATCACTAATCATAATATTTATTCAAGTTGAAATCATCAAAATCAAGGCATTTTAAATGAACCAATCGGTCCTTTCTTTCACCGATTCAACGATTTTTACCGGTCCGACTGCAAAATGAACGGGCCAATCACTTACAAAAAAATACGGGCTAAACTGTACCGTTTCATGCTCCAAGTCACCGGTTCTTCGATCCGACCGACCGATTCAGTCTGGTTTTCAAAACAATGCTAATAGTTTTGTTTTCGTACTCACACATGTTGAGAGAGACTATCTAATTAAAGCTCAACATAGATGTCGCTTGCAAACGGGCCTTATCCACAGCTACGGCCAGAGGTCTCCTGAGGGGCAATACAGGTACCTTGCTCAGAGGATTTGTACAGAATCTGGGATGGTGTACTCTTCTGGCAACGGAACTATGAGGAGTTTTTACAGGACTTCAGCTTGCATGGGATCTGGGATATCGCCGCCTCGAACTGGAAATCGACTCTATGGCCGTGCTAGCCCTCCTCTCCTCGGCATCCCGCAGATGTACGATGCTCAACCCCATCGTCCGGAGTATTCATGAACTTTTCACACGTAATTGAACTGTTACTCATCGGCATGTCTATCAAAAGGATAACAGATGCGCGAACTGGCTGGCAAACTATGCTGGTCATTTTGATATTGGTGTCACTTATTTTGTAAATACACTCATTGGATATCATTTTCTCCTCCTAAAAGATATGTCAAAGACCGAGATCCTTCGTCTTATTATGTAATTTCCGTATTTTGCCGTTTATTAAAAAAAAGAGACTATCTAATTTTTTTTATAAATAAAGGTGAAGTTCTACTATTTGAGTAACAATTGATGATTTGACCATAATACTAAAGTAACAATTGTACGTGCTTATAAATTATTAGTTGGACCTCATATATATATATATATTATATACGATACGATTGCAATTTGAGAAATATGTCCGAGACCAAGTCATAGGTCCTGGCGTTTTACTTTTGTCATCATGACATGCGTCACAGGCTCATAGCACCGATCCATCGCCCCTGGCCCCGAGTTGGGTTCAAGTTAAGAGTTTAGACTCTCTCAAGTCTCAACCATTGTTTCTTTGCCCCACCGCAACACCTTTACTTGTCACCATTTTTTAATGACCATCGAAATTACTTGACTACCCCCACGCTTCAATTTTCCTACGAGGCACAAGGCTTAATGACTTAAACAAGAAGGGCATAGTTGCCAATTGTATTATGAAAAACAAAAATTGCCATAAAAATTCTAATGTGAGATTTTAAAATTAAAATTTACAATCGCGATATAATAATTCAAAAATGAATGATTATTTTTTTCCCCCTTTTTGAATCAAAAACTCGTAGACATTTGGGGTCAAGAACAAGTCAAAATGCACAAAAGAAAGAAAGCGTAAAACCTTAGACAGAAGTAGCGTGTGGACCGATTGGATTTTGAATCATTGCGTCCCACAGCCAAGACTTGGTCGTGAAAATGATTAGGAACTCGGATTTTTTACGTGTATTCTCATCCCAAAAGATCTATTAAAGAGACTGCTTGTCTTATTTTCTCCTGTCTCTTTCACATGACTTCTTCTTAATTACATCTATGGATAAGTTACATTATATCATTCACTAATCCGGGATATTTACATTAATGTCCTAAATTTTAGCTGATCAATTGTATTATATCTCAATTTAAATTACAATACACAAGAATGAAAACTAATAATATATATAGAGATATTTGCATTACTTATTTTTCATTTTCTTTCCCTTAAGATTGGATACAAGGGAGTCGATGTAGACTTTTTACATGTTTTATAGACTTCAGCAAACACATTGCATGGCTGGTCAAATGGTGAGTTAATACCAATTTCGCACCGAAAGTTCCAAATAATCATACACTGAAGTATAAGTTGACATCAGACCTTTGTTTTCAATCAACAGTCGTAATGCTTTGAACATTTGTTTTCCATTGTAGGGTTATTAGTGTTGACAAACAGAATAAATAAATTAAATTGTTTCCGCTACTATTAATTATTGTATTAAACGACCGTTTTATCACAATAGCTTAAGCTCTTGTGTGAAGTCAATTTAATTGGTTTTATATATTCACTAACACATCCCCTCAAGTGAAAGCCTTTTGGCTTGAAACTTACACAAGCTTATTTTACCTTGTGCTGAATAATAGATGGGTGGTAGGATTTGAACTCACGACCACTTGGTCACAAAGACTCTAATACCATATTAAACGACCGTTTTATCACAATAACTTAAATTATTATGTGAGATCAATTTAATTAATTTTATATATTCATTAACAACGACGCTTCCAACAGATTGATGCGCTTCGGCTCAATCACATCATTGGCCAAGGACGTTGGAAATATTAGCAGTTAAAAATTTACAAAGTCTTTTTTTTTTCAATGTTCAACCTTGTTATACTTAGCTACGTATATATAAGCTCAACTCGAACAAATGACCATCTGACTCTATATGTTTGTCCTCCCATGAAATACTAGATTTGCTGATAAATGCATGATTGCCTGACTATTACAAAATATGTACATGGGTCCTTTGTGTTGCACCCTCAAAGAGGCTAATCCTATTTTTGCCCCCAAAATAACGTTGTTTTATGAGTAAACAGATGTAATCAAAAACAGGTTGAAACAGAGTAGAGTTACAAAAGACCTTAACTCCCGTCAAAATAGCCTAAGAATTTAGTCAGCCAAAGATTTGACGTATACTCCGTAAGAACAAAGGGTGCTTATGCCTCCAAGGCATCCAAGACGCCAGGAGATCTATGAAGAAGATAGTTACCGATAGCCAGTGATGACAAATTCAGAATTTCGTGGCAATACTTTGTCAAAGTTATTATAGGAGATGGTGATTGTTGATGAGACAAGGAAGATAAAGGATTACTTTTTGTTAATTTTTTTAATACAATTTTTTTTTACTAAAGTAGAATTTTTGTCGGAGAATTCTAAAATTTAAAAGGTGTTTTTAAAAGTTTCCGGTGTAACTTCAAGATGCGGTGAGTTCATAATGGGTTCTTTTGATTTAAGTGAGGTTGTAGATTCGAACTCTCTTCATATATGCAGTTGTTTAAAATTTAAGGTTAGAATTTTACCTCTGTAAAGGACTTACTCAACTCAAGCGGGGATTAATCTAAGTATGAATGGCTTAAAAATACCTTCCTATAATTAAAATCCCGTAATTTTTGGCTTTCTGCCGGTTAGAAAAATATGGTTTTTGATTGATGCCGGCGGTGATTATATAAAAAATAAACAAAGGAATGCGTCAGCGGGTCGTACACGTGCCTTGAAATCAATGTTTTTAAAACTTTTAAAGTGGAAAGAGGTTAAGTTAAAATGGGATTAAATTAAATAAAATTGAAAATCTTAAAGAATGATTAAAAAATTTAATTTAAAATGATATTATTAAATTAAAATTAATTGGTCATTTTGGTTTATAAAAAATAATGAAATTATGAAAATTGCAAAAAAATATTAAATTAAAAAATTAAACAAAATTTAAAATTTAAAACATAGCATAACATTTTAAAAAAAATCAATGTTTTGGCAGAAAAACAGAGTAGTGAGGACTACAGTACAGCTGACCGGTTCAAGGTAGAATTTGATAGGCTGATAAGTTTATCGTGTCACCTCGCGTGAGGACACATCCACATTATAGACCAACACAATCGGATAGTATTCTTGGCAACCGCGTCGAAGGATCCACCAATCACTATGCTTTGCCAAAATTTTCTTATTTCACTCGTCAATTGCCTGCGTCAACCTCTTCCGTACCTCTGGATCTCCATCTTTATATACTTCCATGTAATCGCAACTCATGGCAATTATAGATCTACCAAACACAGTTAACAATAATAGCAAGAAGATTGATTTAATGGGGGAACTAGCACCTGGGTTTCGGTTCTACCCAACAGAGGAAGAACTTGTTACCTTCTATCTGCGCAACAAGTTGGAAGGGAAAAGACAGGACCTACACCGTGTTATTCCTGTCCTAGACATCTACAACATAGAGCCCTGTCATCTTCCACGTATGCTCCTCCAGTCACTCAATTATATTTTCAAGTCACTACTTAATGGAAATGGGTTTAGTAGCAGTAGGTGTACTGACCTTGTTGCATTTGATGCAGGGTTTTCAGGGGAACTATGCCGTGGAGACACAGAGCAGTGGTTCTTCTTCGCACCAAGACAAGAGAGAGAAGCAAGAGGAGGACGACCCAGCAGAACTACTGCGTCAGGCTATTGGAAGGCCACAGGCTCTCCTAGTTATGTGTATTCATCAAATAGTCGTGTGATTGGTATGAAGAAAACCATGGTTTTCTACAAGGGCAAAGCTCCCACTGGAAGAAAAACCAAATGGAAGATGAACGAGTATAGAGCCATTGAAGAAGTAGCTGACTCTTCCACCACCAACAGTGCTATCCCCGTGGTAATAAACAGTTTCACGACATATAAAAATTGACTGCTCATGGAAATTTACATGTTTTGGTTATCGATGAAAATTCACTGACAGACCGTTTCTCCAATGTAGTTGAGGCATGAGTTCACTTTGTGCCGGGTATACGTTATATCAGGAAGCTTTCGAGCATTTGACCGACGTCCACTAGAAGCTGGAACCAGAGAGATACAAGTTCTTGGTGATACAGCTTTAACATCTGCTCCAGTTCCTACAGTGGAGGGCAACACAAGCCCGTCTGACACTTCAAACTCGGGAGGAGACCATGCTCATCTCCAAGTAACTGCTGGAACTGAAAACTCGGGAATGACTGATGCTCAAGATTATCCTTTTTGGGACTGGGAACAGCTAAATTGGACCTAAGCTTTTGCAGTTTCGAAGTCTAATTCAATGGCAGTAAGAAGCTCATCCGTAGCTAAAGTGCACAGACAAGCATGGCGTAGCCTCAAAAGTAACAAATTCATTTCACTTCGTCTTAATATAGGGGAGGATAGATATTAAATAAATTTAGCAACTGTAGTGCATATACTTACTATTTTTAGCAAGAAAAGAAAAAGATATGCATAACTTTGTTGGGCATGCAAAGCAGCTGATCCTGGAAGATAAGCTGTTGAAGCAGATGCCTTAGTTTAACCAGTTTCAAGCTACACGACCAATTTTTCCTCAGTTTGAAAATCTCAGTCTATTTGCCCTCAAATTTCATATTGTGGCATTGAAAAACTTGACTTGAGAGAAAAATCCAGCTGAAGAAGTGGAAATTATCGTGCGATTTGACATGCTGCCCATGCTTACAGAACAGCTTTGACTGTTACTTTGATGACTAAAAGAAAGAAGTACATGTCCTGGAGAAAGAATATCATTTACTGTTTCTTTGATGACGAAGGGAAAGAAGTACATGTCCTGGAGAAAGAATATCATTTACTTCCCATTCAAGTTACTAACGATAACTCTCATCAAAAAATTTATTTTCTGCATACTCCTCGACAGTAAGTCCTGCAAACCTGGTTAGTTTAGTCAACAAGAAACTAAGCATGGTTGACAATCAATTGCTGGGTTTCCTCTCCCTAAACTGTAAAAGTTATGTCTCAACGCTTATGGGGTTGACTGGAAAATGGAGCGAAGAAGAATCCTTTTCAATTCAAATGTTTTATATTATTTTGACTAATAAAATAGTGTTATGTTATTTTGACAAATAAGATTATTCAGCGTAAATTAATATCATCACAGCAGCTACTTTTGGATGCTGAACAACAGCACTTTTCTTGAAATCTGACGCCAGCGGAAGGAAATCGTGGAACCATCAGAAGATCAACAGTTATTTAGTATTACATTAGTGATCACGAACTAATTTTCTAATAAAGGAACAATTATTACATAGAAGAAAACTACTTGATTTGCTTGAAAAAACTCAATTATAAATGGAAATATATAAATATAGATCCACAGGCTACCTAGACCCATAAGGTGAAACTTATGTTACTTTCTGTTGTCCTCATTCGAAACTCCATCCTACAACTCATTCAACTCCTACTTACTTACCAAACATTCATTTACCAACTTATCAACAGCTAATCCTAGGCTTCTGAATTTTAGAATGATTTCTTTGTATGACAATCTCTAATCAATTCTTTTGGAAGCTTACACTGAGAAGTATTCAAACTTCGTCAAAATGATTTCTCAAAAAGTGTCATAGTCATCATATACTATTCATCATCACACCCAGTCCAAATCTTGCACCAATACGAAGTCTGAGGACGTTTGATAATACGCAGTCTTACTCCTACAAAATAAAGAGGTTATTTTCGGTAGACCCACATGTAAATGTGACATGACATAAAAAAAACTACAAATAAATGATACAGGTTAAAAAGAGTAAAGAAATAATACTAAAAATAAATAAAATAAAATACCTAATACGATGACAAGATCAGCTAATACCTGATAAGCTGCAAAGTGCGACTTTTCATATCTCAAGTTGTGTAAAGAATCTTTGCTCAGTAGTCATGTGAGTATGAACAATCCAAAGGTCGAATGACCTTGAAGGACCTTTCCCTATACACCAAAGCTGAAAAGCCAAGTTGTAAGATATAATGACTTGTCCACGACTTGCAACTAGAAAAGACATATTGGACACTAGGGTTAGACTTCCTAAGTGGTAGATACGTCGTTAGAGCTTTACAGTAAACGACTCCCAACAACTACCACAACTGTTTTGGTGCACTTTAAAGGATATCCTTTACCCTTATCCTAGCATGCCAGAATTTTCTATTTCTAGCCAATTTCTCAGTAAGGGCTAACTCTGTCATATCCTTCTTGATCACTTCCCTTCAGTTATTGTTTGACCTTCCTTTTCTCCTCTTGTAGTCACGAAGGGTTATTTTCTCACAACATACCACAGGAGCATCAGGGTGCCTCCTGCTCACATGCCCAAACCACCTAAGCCTAGTATCTTGCAACTTGTCGGCAATACTAGTAACTTGTAGTTTGTCTCTCACCATATAATTCCGAACCTTATCTCTTCTAGTAACGTCACACATCTACCGGAGAATTCACATCTCGGCTACCAACAACTTACTTGTATGTCTGCGTTTGGTGGGTCAACACTCTGCCCTATATAACATGGTTGGTAGAATCACCATTCTATAAAATTTTCCTTTAAGCTTTAATGAAATCTTTTTATGACATAGAATAGATGTTTTTGTTGTTGTCTAAACTAGCTTGAGGTGTATACGCACACATTAAATTGAGAACACCATTGCTAATAATAATCTTAGCCACCATAATCCTATCATTTATCCTTGTGATATCTACTACTTGATTTGTAAGTTCCTTAATTACTAAGATACCTACCCCATTCTGCCTCTGCGGACCCCTTGAGTACTATAGTTTGAATCCCCTTATCTCCTTTGCCTCTGTTTTAAAAATCGGACCGGACCTGCCGGTTTGACCAGTTCGACCGGTGACCGGTCGGCTCCCCGGTCCGGTTCACTCTTAAAAATCGATTCTCAATTGAACCAGTGAGAACCGGTCCGACCACTGGTTCAATAAATTTTTTATTTTTTATTTTTTATATTATTTGGTATATTTTTGTATTTTTTAATATTATTAATATTATATATAATTAAATAAAATTATTGCATAATTATGACGTCACACCGGTTCGACCGGTGGTTGAACCAGTCGAACCGGTGACCAGTAAGGCCTCCGGTTCAATGTCCGGTTCAGGTTTCAAAACATTGTCCTTTGCTTTAGCTCCTAACCACTTGGTCTCTTGAATACAGGCTATTTGTATCTTATACTTGTCTAAAATCTCTATTAATTCTAAAGACGGCTGTTGTTGCTACTACTACTACTACTATTTCTACTACTGCAATTACTCTTACTACTACTACTACTACTACTACTGTTGCTACTTCTCCTACTACTGTTGCTACTCCTACTGTTGCTACCCAACCACGAGAAATTAAATTGCTAAACAAAGAAAAAAGTCGGAGTGAACAAATAATGCCAAGCATGAAAGCAGCAGTATAAGTGTGACGAAGTCGCGATTTAAAAGGAGCAAACAATAATAATAATTGGGGAAGCATGCAAAGAAAGAACCGTGGTTCAAAAGAGGGCAGTATTGTAGTTTTACCACGCTTGACAAAGCCTAAGTGTCCAGAGATATTTTTATTTTGGAGACACGCAAGTGACAGAGAACGATGAACCTAGATAGGAGTGTGTCTAAAGAAAAAGGCTTTAGAGAAAAACTATATATGATGAATTTGGTTAGGAATGAATCGAAAGGGAACGCGTGTACTGGAAAAAGTTGCAAGTTAAAAAGTGGATTACCAATGGCTCCTACAAGGAAAAGAAAGATGTCCTTTACATATTAGTAGTATCAACACAGTTGTAACAGCAAACATGTCAAGAGTCTCGAGCAAGCTAACAGAAAAGACGCATGATGTACCGTTAACGTCACCTTTCTTTTGAATGACCACTGTTCCGGCGACTCCAGGTGGCCATGCGGCCAAAAAGTTCGAACTAGGGAGCGGGAGGAGGATCCTCCCCCTCCTTCCCTGAACATTCAAACCACCCCACCGAGCTACAGCTCAGTCGTTTCTGGCCACAATGCTGATGGAATGGAACCACAAGCGCTAGACTGGATAGATGACGATCCCATTAACACATCTGATGGCGATATCACCATAGTGCCAGGATCTTATGGCCTGGGAGTGGAACTCTCCAACCCCTTCCGCAGGAAACTGGATAAGGCTTGGGATATTGCCGTCATCATCAAACTATTAGGGAGGCGTCTTAGCTTTCCTTTGCTGAAAACTAAACTCCTTATGCTCTGGAAGCCTGCCGGTGCTATGAAAATTGTTGACCTTGATAACGATTTTTATCTTGTCAATTTCAGGGAGGAAGCGGACTACATCAAAACCTTAACTCAGGGACCCTGGATCATTTCGGGATACACGCTGTCTGTGCAACCTTGTTACCTGGAGGTTCGTCCCGACATCGGAAAAATCACCCATGTGGTGGCATGGGTCAGGTTTCCCAGCTTATCTGTTGCTCGCTATCATCCATTGATCCTAACAGCGTTGGGAAACCTGGTTGGACAGACAGTGAAGATAGACAGCCACACCCAACAGACGTACCGGGGAAAATTCGCCAGAGTCGCCGTGGACATCGATCTCAGCTCCCCTCTACGGTCTATTGTGGAACTGGACGGTGAAGCTATCAAAGTAGCTTACGAGGGTCTCCCGTCCATCTGTTTTGGGTGCGGCAGGGTTGGACATGACACTTAGAGTTGTCCAACCCGACCGCCTGCGCCCTCCCTGGTGGTTCCCCCTTCTGGCGATCCGACATCTGCTCCCCCTCCACTTACCCGAGACGACGCTGGCGAATCTTCGGCCCCGACCCCAACGCTGATGAAATTTGGCGACTGGATGCAAGTTCAGCGACGTCCCCGGAAATTGCCCCCTCCTATCGCGGGGCCCCGCCCTGCTCGCTCTTCGCGCACTTCCATCACTAATCTCCGCGGATCGCGTTTCGCTGCCCTCTCCAATACTGCTCCGACGGATGCGACTCCCGCTACAACGGACACAACGCCCCCCTCGGCCCTTCCCAGCAATATGTCAGCGGCTCAGAACAGACACCTGCAAGCCATCCATCACACGCAACCTGGACCAGGACGTTCTTGAATGGCATCTCGTCCACCTCAACGCCGACCCACAGGCCAACTACTGTCTCCTAGGCCCACGACCCCATCCAGCCCTATGCCTGTCAAGCCCACTGCCTCTCCCAACTTACAACCTCAACTGATCCCCCCGCCCCAGCCCATATAGCTATCTCCATTCCGACCCATGCTGAGGTGATACACCCGGACCCATCCTTCATCCTCCCGGATTCGAAGGACTCGGCATCCCAAGCGATGGAGGAGGATTCCGGCGATGTTAGCGGCCCGCCCGCCACATCCAGTGGGGGCTCCCCATTCCACTCTCCCCGCCCCCTGACTCGGATTTCACTTTGACTAAGGCTCCCTGCCCCCAGTCCCTATCTGATACCCAAATGATAGAGTCCACCCAGGGCCCATTCCTGACACCGTCCCGAGAGTCGACTGATTTGCCAGCCAGCCCTCAGGCCACTTAATTTTTCCTTAAGATCCTTATATGGAATTGTCAAGGGGTTGGAGGGAGAACCTTCACGCCTATCCTAAAGAATTATATGCGCACCCACAAACCGGGGTTGATTGTCATAGTTGAACCTCGTATCAGTGGAGTCAAAGCCTTGAAGGTCATTCGACACTTGGGTTTTGCTCACTCTTATCGGGTGGAGGCGGTAGGGTATTCGGGCGGTATCTGACTTCTTTGGCAACCGTTTCTTTCGATCTGGGTCTTCCTCGTGCACTACCAATTTATTCACGCTCGAGTAGATTGGGGTCCTCTTTCATTTGTTTTTACTACCATCTATGCTAGTCCGACTCCTTCTCTGCAACATTACCTTTGGGAGTATTTACAGCGGCTGTCTCACATCACAACCCAACCCTGGTTGCTTGGCGGTGATTTCAATGCCAAAGTAGACGCTACTGATAAGTATGGTGGCTGTCGACTGCGACCCTCCGTTAATCACCACTTTCGGGACTGTGTGCACAATTGTAACCTCTTGAATCTGGGCTTCTCCGGACCTCGATTTACCTGACGTAGGGGCAACGTCCTTGCCAGCCTGGATTGGGCCTTCTGTAATAATAATTGGCACACAGTGGTCCACTCAACAATGGTGGCCCATCTGCCTTTTCTAAAGTCGGACCATCTCCCCCTTCTCATCACGTTTACCGATGCCAGGGACAACTTCCCGCGCCCTCCGCCTTTCCGTTTTCAATCCGCCTGGTTAACACACCCTGGCTTTGGCCCTTTTGTTACGGAACATTGGTGTCCTACAGCCACGGACATTACCGGTTCGCTTCGGTCTCTGTCGAAAAATCTTAAGCATTGGAATCATTCCATCTTTGGCAACATTTTTCATCGGAAGCGTCGACTGCTGGCGAGACTCGAAGGCATACAGAAGCATCTCGATACGCCTACTTTGGAATCTCATCGGGACCTTGAAGAGCACCTCCGGTCGGAATTGGAGCAGGTCCTGTTGCAAGAGGAGCTGTACTGGCACCAGCAATCCAGGGGCCAATGGCTTGGCCAGGGTGATCGGAACACCAAATATTACCATACTCTCACCTGAAAAAAACAACGTCGTGCCCAGATTCCCTCATTGACTGATACTACGGGTACGCTCATCTCTGGTTCTACGAACCTTCGTCAGTTGGCCCACACTTTTCTGGATGAGATGTACACTGCTACGCCTCGCCCTCGCACTCAGTTACCTGGGCACTTCCCTCCCCTCCCTCAGCATGCTCAGACGGATTTGACTCGCCCTCTCGACTCCGAGGAAGTTCGACTAGCGATTCACAGCGTGAACCCACACAAGGCCCTAGGGTTTGATGGCTTCTCTGCGTTGTTCTATCAATCTCAATGGGACACTCTGGGCCCCTCTGTCACCAGATTCCTGCAGCACCTTTTTCAGCTTGACGTCTGGGACCCCAAGCTCAACCGAACCATCATGGTTCTTAGCCCTAAGATTCCGTCCCCGACGTCAATAACGCAATTCCGCCCTATAGCTATTTGTTCTGTTCTTTATAAGGCTCTCTTTAAGATCATTGTTAACAGGCTTAAACCCTACCTCGACAATCTGGTAGCCCCGAACCAAAGCAGCTTCGTACTTGGGCGTCAGATCACTGATAACATAATCATCACGCAGGAAGTCATTCACACCATGAAACACAAATCGGGCTCTAGAGGTCTTATGGCCATAAAGGTGGATCTGGAGAAAGTCTATGATAGACTTTCCTGGGAGTTTCTTTACGATACCTTCACTACTATCAGGTTCCCTGCATCACTGCTCACCCTCATCCGGAATTGCGTTTCCACAGTTTCCATGCAAGTGAACTGGCATGGGGGTCTTAGTGACGTCTTCCACCCCACCCGCGGTATCCGCCAGGGCGATCCTCTATCGCCTTACCTGTTCATTCTCTGCATGGAGCGTCTCAGACACGCTATAAATCATGCGGTCACTCAAGGACGCTGGCGGCCGATCACCCTCAGTCGATCTGGTCCCCCTCTTACTCATCTGTTCTTTGCGGATGATCTCATTCTCTTCGCTGAAGCCTCGCATGATCAAGTTGCGGTTATTAGAGATACCCTGCACCGGTTTTGTGACGCGTCTGGACAACGGGTTAATTTCGCTAAATCCCGCTGTTATTTCTCTAAAAATGTACCTCCTACTGTCACCACCGCGCTCAGCCGCACTCTGCAAGTTCAACGGACGTCGGACCTCGGCCGTTACCTTGGGGTGCCACTGCTGCACGCACGAGCGACCAAACGCACCTACCAACATATTCTCGATATCGTACACCGTCGGCTCTCTGGTTGGTCAGCTAACCTTTTGGCTCTGGCAGGTCGTACCACCCTGACTCAGACAGTTCTTGCAGCACTCCCTAGTTATATTATTCAGACGGTTCGGCTCCCCCGCGGTCTTTGCGATAAAGTGGAGCAACTGATGCGACACTTTTTATGGGGGCATTCAAATGGTACCAACCGAGTACATCTCGTCAACTGGGAGGCCATCTGTCAACCCAAGCAGTTCGGGGGACTTGGCATCCGCAATATCTGAGCCACCAATGATGCTTTCTTAGCTAAACTAGGCTGGACGTTGCTCACCAAACCTCATGCTTTATGGGTGCGTCTTCTTTCAGCGAAGTACAACTTTGACGCCAAACATATCCCCCCTGCTTTGGGAGGCAACGACGGGTCGATGATCTGGAACAGTATTAAGGCTACCTGGCACCTAGTTCTCCAGGGCATTCAATGGACAGTCGAGGACGGATCTCGGATCCGTTTCTAGCTTGATCCCTGGCTTCCACGTCTAGGCCCTCTTTTACATCACTCTACGTCTCCCGTTCCAGAGTCCATTCTCCCAATTACCATTCAGCACATGGTTGATAATGTTGGGCAATGGAATTGGACTGTTATTCAACCGTACCTCTCTCCCTCAATCTGTAGGATCATTGCCGGTACTTTTCCCCCTGCGCCCCAGTTGGGTCCCGACAAATTGATCCGGGGTTATTCTGCTACGGGTGACTTTACGGTCGCTTCTGCTTACTCCCTGCTTCTTGGACACAACGAGGATCGGTCTCAGGTGGTTTGGCGGGCCATATGGCACTGGCCGGGTCCCCAACGTATCCGTTCTTTTCTTTGGCTTTTGGCTCATGATCGCCTTCTCACTCGGCAGCAAATTGTCCGACGACATATCTCCTCAGATGACTCTTGTCACCATTGCCACGCCGTTGAATCCTCACTCCACGTTATGAGGGACTGCCGTCAAGCCAGACAAGTGTGGTCCGCTTTTCCCCCCATATTCTTTCGCGAGGATTTTTCTCGGTGTCGGAGCAAGACTGGATCCTTCGTAATCTGCATCACAACAGACGGGCTCATGGCCACGATTGGTCGGTCCTATTTGGCACCACATGCTGGCTCCTTTGGACTTGGTGCAATCGGACTTTATTCGAGGATTCTTTTACTTGGCCTTCCTCACCCACTTCTTGCATTTTGTCCTATGCAGGTCTTATCAGGCAGGCTGCTGTTTGGCAGATCCCAGCGGCTTTCGGTCGTCGCCTTCGACAACAGCGTCTCATCGTCTGGCGTCCACCTCCCACAGGCTGGGTGAAGCTCAATACTGATGGCACCAGTACCTGCTCTTCAGCCTCAACTGGCGGCCTTCTTCGGGACAGTGCGGGCACTTGGCTTGGCGGATTCACTCACAATCTTGGCTGATGTCCCTCTTTATCGGCGGAACTCTGGGGCTTTATACTGGGCTCTCTATAGCCTGGGCCCTCGGATACCGCAGACTTGTTTTGGAAGCGAACTCCACCTCGACGCTCCACTTGATCTCTTCCGCTACCGATCGAGCCCAGGCTTTCAATCCCCTCGTCCAGAGTATCCATGAATTGCTCTCCCGTAACTGGACTGTTACCCATAGCCACACTTATCGAGAGGGCAACCGCTGTGCCGACTGGATGGTACACTACTCCACCCCTTTTGATCTAGGAGTCACTTTTTTTGAAGAGCCACCAATAGGGTGTCATTTTATCCTCGCCGAGGAGCAGTCGGGAACTTGTTTTCCCCGACCTATTTTGTAACTAGTTTATCTTTCCTTTTCACCAAAAAAAAAAAAAAAAAAAAAGACGCATGATGTGTCAAAACTCTGCAAAAGTTGACTTACATTCCTCGAATGCAATGCAAGTACCCAAGCTTCACCATCCCCTACTGACAGGCCTGGTCGGTCAAAACAGGAGTTGTGTATAGAGCAGAGAGGAAGTTCCCAGGCTAGCGTACACAACAATTATGTCAATCGCTAGCTCTGTCAGAGAATGCAACACAGAAAAGCGTAAGTTAATCTACTAGAGGCAAAACTAGAAAACTCAAACAAAACAACAGGAGCCCCCTTAACCGCAGTGAACTCATAACAATAGGTAAAAGCTAGAGAAGAACGTTCCTATCTGGTAACCTGCATTTACGACCGATTATCGAACACTTGCATAGTATCGCAATAGTAGAGAACAAAGAACACGTAAAAAAGAAAACCAAGCAAAAGTACCTAAGTTTTAGTGGTGGTGTGTAGACAAGATGAAACATTAGAAATACGGAATTTGGAATTCCTACGAAGCTATGCCTTTCTCTAAACGGTAATTATCATCCCAAAAAGAGATATCATCAAAAGCAATAAAAATTTTAAAAGATCCCACATTTCTATAAAAATTTAATAAAATATGACATAAAATTACTAGAAAATTAAATAATATTATAAGTATTAGATAATAATTCTTAAAATGAATATTAAATATTAAACAAAACCTTAAATTAGAGGAAGTCTCTATTTCTTTAACCTCTATTATTATTATATACAAATATATGTCATCTGCACTTACTGTGTAGGACGAGGGCCCATAGGGAATGCCCAAAGAAAGCAACTATGGTATAAAACGGAAAATGCCTTTCGTGATGGGCTGCTTTGTGTTCTCCTTTTCTATGTTTGGAACAAACTGGTTTTGTCCTAGCCACCGTTGAGCTTCATAAACATAAACGCTTGCGGAGTCAATATTAGACCCTTAAAACTCATGTCACTGAACAGTTCCAAGGTCCCATATTTCACTTTATGAGCCCAACATCATTGTATCATCCTTTTTAATTAGCAATGCTTCAGATCATACCTATCCGTCGTTTATAAAGCTGAACCAATATTGCACTGGAAATAGAAGGCTAAATCATGCACAAGATTATGAAGGTTTCCTCTCCTCAAAGTAACTTAACAGTACAGGGTATTAACGTAGATGAGTAACCTGACAAACTTCTCATTCCCGTTTATTCTTTCAGGCCAATATCACCTAAACACAATCGGCAGGCTTTGGCTTAACTATTGCCTATATTAATATCAACATCAACTCTGTTGTAGGTCTCCGCACTTCAAGGGGCAGAATGCCACCTGCTTTACCAAGACAGCCTGCTCCTCCTATAATATAGAGTGCATTTTTCTTTGCCACTTACAGGGTAACAGTTAGTCAACTGACTAACTTCTAATCTTCCGAAGCGAATGATTGTTCACCGCATTATTTAATCACTGGACGGAAATGATTGTATTGCTCGAGAAAAGGACGCATCGCAAAATGGTAAAGAAGGCAGAGAAAATTCAGGGGCAGGCCTTTGCCCAAAAATTATACAGATTATCCAGGAGCAGATTAAGGATTGCAATAGAAAGTCTTAGTCGTTAACTAGATATTTCTGGTTGCTTATATTCTACCTCCAGAAAAATTCCTTTCCCAAACACCTTCACTTGTATAGTTATGAAAACATATTCATATCTGAGATCCATCCCTCCACATCAGCAATAGTAATTGTTTAGAAAACCCACCTGTGTGATTGTTCTCAAAGCCTCATTCATCTCTTACATATAACTAAGTCAGACATCCTTAAAGTTTACCTCCGGTCTTTTAAGTAGATTTTTGCTAAAAACAGAATAAAGAAAGTAAAAGGCAGAAGCAACACTGACAGAACTATATAACCATACAACAGGCCTTATACATGCCCCCTTCCTGTAGCTATGTGGTTTCCCCTAAAATTTCAAACACTCGAGCGGAGAAGATTTCAGTCAACATATATATAGATAATCCCGTTAACTATCCCTCTTTAAAGGGCAATCGTTCATCCTAAATAATCATCGAGGATTTCCACCTTCCCTGGAGTCAACTATAACCAAACGGCAGGTAAGACATGCAAGATGGAAGCATTAGGCAAAATGGGATGATTCAAACCTACTACAGCATTGTGAATGATGTCAAACAACATGGTCAATAGATGATTGTTGTTGGAAACGCAGAATGTATGCATCCCATCAAAGGTGACTATGGATAAAGGAACTGCGACAAGATGCGGTCCTAACCAGTATAGAGAGTGTTTTGGAAGTTGAGAGCAGTACCTCAGACGCAAACCTGCAGAGGAGAGAGCGAGCAGACGACAGCAGGCGTGAGATAACCCCTTGGTGTCACTGCACTAGCCATAAGTTTGAGATTTTGGGGCCTGACACTATTGAACAGTATTTTTTTTTTTTTGGCTCTACAGAAAAAGATAATAACTTAAGTTACTGGTAGGAAAAAAGCGACCCAGATATATCCTCTAATAGAACAGAGAACCCACAGGTAAGTTCTGTTAACATAGTTTGAAATGCAACGAATAAAATGAAGAAGTATAAATAAAAAGATATGTCTTTTCAAATCAAATGTTATGAATGGTCACATGTTTTATCAAGAGGTACCATAAACAAACATGTTCATTATAAATAAATGGTTACATGTTTTTCCAAAAGATGTCAAGTGTCATGAACAATCATGTACTTTATGAATGAGTGTCTTTAAGTCTATATAAGGCTATATCTAATTCATGGTTAAGACACCACAAAATCTTTTCTTCTTCATCTTTCTCATATTTATTCTTAATTGAAGTTCATCTTTAGTTCTCTATTGATTTTGTTGTCTTAGAGAATATTAGGCTTGTTGTATCCTAGAAGGAAATTTGTCAAAACCCTGCAGCAACTAGTGGGAGCAAATATTTCCTTAAAGATAGTAATCTTTTACGCCTCAAGCCATTCAACTTAAACCCACTTTTCTAACAAGTTCTGGTGCCAATGAATGCCAAGGTCTAGATAATGGTTGGCGGAGGGCGATAAAATGTTAATAACAGTCAGTGAGTTCACTTCAAGTTCCACCCTCCGAGAGCCCATCATCTATGCAAAATGCAATCCTAAATACACCTCCCATAGTTCAGCACAAACAGACGTGCAGAATGCGATATTGTATGCAAAACCCCCTAACCAAGGTTTTGAAAATCGGACTGGACCGGTCGGTCCGATCAGTCTGACCGGTTTATCTTTCAAAATCGATCATCAATTGGATCAGTCTGAACCGGTCAAAACCGGTCAATTGACCGGTCCGACAATTTTTTTATATTTTTTATATTTTTAATATTATATATAATTAAATATAATTATTACATAATTATTACGTCACACCGGGTGATCAATAAAGTCACCAGTTCAATGACCGGTTCGATTTTCAGAACATTGCCACTAACCATTTGTTTGTGCTATCCCGAAGGATTCCTCATGTTGTGGCCCGTGACGTCGAAGCTTGATATGCTCCATCAGTATTAAGACGTATCCAATCATGTGGCCATTCAACAAAAGTCTCCACTCTTCTTCTTGGACACATCAATGCTCTCTCGACCACTGCCTTAGCTTGCACGATTTATCGTACATACTAAAACACTATGACGTGGGTTTATAGGCCAAGAAAAATTATACTAAAAAATTTTTTTTTTACGTCAAGATCATAGAAACCAGCATGCCATTCCAAATACTAACGACCATTCTATGTCGTGTAGTTTCCATTGTTATTATAAGATATATAATATTCCAGCTACTCCTGGTCAAAGTACTCCGAAAATACCAGATCTTGTAGTTAGAAACAAATCACCCATCATAGATTAGGAAAAACAAAGCAAAATCGGAGTATAAATTCTAAGTATGCTATAAACAAGCTTTTTCTTTGTGCGGGCACCAAATCTCAAAGCGTACAAACAACAAGAATTTTGTAAACATGTTATCTTTTTCACCGAGGTATAAGCTTATAGTAATATTAAATTATACTATTTATAAAAATATGAAGGCAAGTTTTAAAGTAATTAATAAGGTTATTCCTTCAAACCAAAAACTCATAATTTTATGAAAATAGCCTCTTTATAAAATGTAAAAAGAATGTTGCATATAATTGATATACTTCCTCCAACTCTCCCAAAACGGAGAGTATTATGCACTCAGGTTGTTGTGTATATAAAAATGTATTAATTTTCATTAACTTTTCCAAAATGTATATTTAATTGCCAAGATTTTTAATGAAGTCAACATAGTTGTAACTATTTAAAAAAAGTTTTACAACATTTTAACTAATTTACAATATACATTCTACAAACAATATAATTATAAAATCATATTTTATATGACTTCTGCTGTGTAAGATTTAAGTGTCATTAGAGTTTTTAAAGAAATTTTGAGTGTCATTGATAGATTTTCAAGGGATATACTCGTATCAAAAGATTCAAAATTTAATGAGATTCTACAACAAATTGTCAACGATGCTAGATATATGCCACATTTTAAGGCAATTAAATATATTTTCCCTCCCCTTTCATTATATTTTTCATTGAAAAATGTTGTTTTGTCATCTTATAATCATTGTTTTATATTAGAATTGCATTTGAGCTATTGATGGCACACATATAGCAGTAGTTGTTCCAAAGGAGGATCAAATGAGATATAGGGGACGGAAAAGAATAACAACTACAAACGTATTGACAGTATGTGACTTTGACTTGTTATTTACGTATGTTTTAGCTGGTTAGGAGATATCAGCACATGATTCTCGTATTTTCCTTAATACCGGCAATTCGAGACTTGGATTTCCAAAACCACCAACAGGTAATTTTAAGATTTGTAAGATTTGCTATTCATGATTTAGACTTTTTATGATATCATTTATACTCTATAGACACTCAGGTAAATATTACTTGGTTGACAAAGACTATCTAAAAAGAGAAGGATATTTGACACCTTACCTAAAGAAAAGGTTTCATCAATCTGAGTTTTGTGGTGCAAATTCAAAAGGATCTCGAGAAGTTTTGAATCGAGCTCATTCATCATTGAGAAGTAGTATTGAGAGAAATTTCAGTGTTCTTAAGACTCAATGAAAGATATTGAAAAAAATGCCTAAGTATTCATTAATGGATCAAAATAGAATACTTTGTGCAACTTTTGCGCTGTATAACTATATTAGATGAAGTACAATGGCGACTCGGCTTTTAACATCATCGATTAAGATCTTGATTTTATACCTCCAGATGTATTTCAAGATGTTGAAGTTAACTTTATGCAAGGAGGTCTTGAAGAATAGAGAACTAGAAAGATGACAACTATTCGTGATAATATTTTTTATAGTTTAATAGTAGTTAGACGTCGTTTTTAGATTGTTATAAACATTTTCTTTAAATAATGATGCTCATTTCTTTTGCTCTATTTAAATTGTGTTTTTAACTTTATGTGGATTGTTATATTTTGTGTTTAGATGTATCATCATCATCATCATTATCATCATCATCATCATCATCATTATTATTATTATTATTATTATTATTATTATTATTATATGTTATATGTTATTAATTAAAGTTATAAACTTAATTTTTTGTAAAATTAAATATTTAAAATTTAAATTATTGTAAAAATATTCAATGAAATACTAAAATATATAATATTCATGCTCTTTTTTTTTAAAGTCATACCCTCATAACTCATTTTATACATCAATAACTAATATTAAACGACTAACTTTACAAAACATCTTTAATAAATAATTAATATTATTTACTAATCAAATCAGTTGATATAATCTGCTATCAGCTAACAGCTCATTTAATTTGTTGTTCGCAAGGTAGAGCCTATTGGTGAATATAAGAGTTCTCAAATAAGAGTGCTTGGATAATAAGAAATAATTGTAGATATATAAGAATATTTTAATAAATGAGAGCTCAAAGTTCAAGCCCCGAGTTTTACAAATTCTGAACTTTTAGTCTTCACCAATCAAAACCAAATGATTCGACCAAACGCGTAGGACTGGACATAGATCCAATTGAAACGAGACAAGACTCAAACAACTTATAATCAGTTGGATGTTGAGCTGTGCCACTACCCAATTCCTGAATTTGACTAAGAATCCCAAGTCCTTCTATATCTCTATATATGTTTATTAATGTATATTTTAATGATTGGCTGCTTACTTTTTCTTTGTGGATGCAAACTATATAAATGTTTGATGTTAAACAGACCATCTTATGTTATTTATGTTTAACATGTTATTAATTTAAGTATATACTCATTCTTGGGTGTAATAAATTCGTGTTTTCAAAGATATTTTTCTTAAAATAGGGACTTGCTTTTTACCCATCCTAATCCCAATTCTCGATTAGATAGAATCCAAGGGGAAAGAACCAATAGATTAGAACAGCCGCCAGTTGTGAGTCGGCCGACTACGGGTAAGTTGTACATAAGATATGATATTTAGGGGGGGAAAATATCTCTGATTTCTTGTGGTGAGAGATAAAAAGAGGAGTAAACCTTATCCAAATCGCAAGTTGAAGCACTTTAAACTTTGTTAATAGCTAGCGTGTTTCTAATGTGGATAAAAAATATCAAAAGCCGCACGAGGAATAGCTAATGGATAACTTTGGGCCGACATCCTTGATGCCACCGCCAAGTTGCGATTAGCTATATATAATAATGATTATTTTCAGCAGTAATATCATACTCATGTAATTTTAACCGATATGTATAATAAAATTTTAAAAATTTTAACTGTTATTAAATTGTCATAAAATTGAACTTAATTTTTATGATTTAAAGTTTAATTAAAAAATTATTAAATAAAAATAATTGATTAAATAGGTAGCGGACGTAATCCTAAATACAATTCCCCTATT
>JAOSBM010000008.1:7071641-7096619 GCA_027568955.1 Erythroxylum tenue
TCATGAATGGTTTGCAAAACATCCCATGCTTCTTTTGCTGTTTCACACGCCGAAATCATCGAGAAGCGCCCTTCATCAACAGCACTGAATATTGCATGCATCGCTTGTGAATTCCCCTGTGCATTTTCTTCTTCCACTCTTGTCCATTCCGACGGATCTTTCTGAACTTCCTCTCCTTTATCATCAATGATCATTGGATGTGTCCAACCATGTACTACTGAATACCAGGCTCTCGTGCTCTGAGCTTGAATAAAAAATTTCATCCGGGATTTCCATGATGGATAATTTGATCCATCCAATAATGGAGGTCTGGAGATTGAAGCACCCTCTCTCGTAGCCATATCTGCGAATCTAGGATCTGCACCAACTTTCTACCAAGTTCTGAACTGGTGACCTGCTCTGATACCAATTGAAATAACTAAGTTATTTATAAATCCGCAGATTATCCAAAATAAACTTTTCGGCACTAATAAATTAACAATCTCAACTACAAAAATCAGAGAATAAAACACCGACGTTTGGTAACGCAGTTCGGCCAACTTGCCTACGTCTGCGGGGCCCTCACCCAGATTAATTTCTTCCACTGTAGTTCACAAAAATTACAATAGATTGATCTACACCAAAAGACCCAACCTATGTAATAAACCCCCAGCCTAACTACCCGTGAAAGTTTTTCACGCCCAATAACACGACCGACTCGTGTTAACCTCGTCAGAGGATTTTGCAACCTATTTCTACTTCAAAAACAACTATAACTAGACTTAAGAATAAACCAATCAATGAAGATTTTCCAGAATCTACGTCAACAGCATATCACCAATTAACTACTTGCTGAGAGTCAAACTCATAGAAGAATATTACTGCACTCAAGAAAGCCTCACAGCTGACTTCACATTCAGAAGATATGAAACATTAATGCACACAAAACAGCCATAGCACTTCACTGTTAGACTTCTTGAATAGTAGAAAATGTCGTATCCAGCAACACCAAAAGAGCTCTCCACCAAAAGCTTAATCAAGAGATAAAATCCAGCAGAGCAGCAGCATAAGAATGGCCAATCACGCAACAGCCACTTAGCAAAACAACTGCGCAATTTTTCCCACAAAAGACACACCCAAGAGTCTGCGCAACCCAAGCTACAAAACCCTCCAGCCTTTTCCACGTCAGCCACAATGCAATCCCCTAAAATCACGTCACTTCAAAAATTGCCTTTTTAGATAGAATCCTTGACAAAGAAAGATAATATTAGATAACTTCCAATTCTAATCCACATTCCGGTTTAGGCACATCAATAAGGGTTATTAGGAAAAATCACATGTCCAATTAAAATGCCAAAAAGAAAAATAACACATAAGATATATGGACAAATAAATCCTAACAATAACTTAGATGATTACCTCTCCTCGGTATAACATGATGCACTAATCTCTCTTCAACTTCTTTTTCGGGCATCATAGTGATGACGGTAGGGGCTCTCTTTAATTCACCCTTGCTAGGCTTGTCTTCATCTTCAGGGTAAGGTTTAAGAAGGTTCACATGAAACACGAAGTTTATCTTTAGATGAGAGGGCAATGTTAAACGGTAGGCAAGTTTTTCAATTTACTTCTCTACAGGGAAAGGTCCCTCGTAGTGCCTCACTAGTCCTTTATGCACCTTCACAAATCTTCGACTTTGGTGAGGGAGAAGTTTCATCAGAACCAAGTCTCACTTCATTGAACTCTATGTGCCTCCATTTAGCATCACCCACTTCTTCATTCTCTTCGTGACCTTTGTTAAGTGTGCTCGTGCTATATCGGTCTTCTTGTGCCATCCTTTGATGAACTTGAATGCAACAAGACTTGAACCTTTATATGTGACAGTAAGAGTGTGTGCAGTTGTTGGTTGTTAACAGTTTCAATTTCAAATGGGCTAGCTCTCGTCGACTTACTCTTTTGCAAATTGCATAAAAATTGGGTAACATCGAGCAACTTTGCCCAATCACTTTGATTGACACTCACATAATGCCTCATGTACAACTTTAACTGTGTGTTCACTCTCTCTGTTTGCTCATTCATCTAGGGAGTGAAAAATGGTGGAGAAGCTGAGTTTGGACCTCATTAGCTTAAATAACTCCATCCAAATTCTCCCCGTGAAGCAAGTATCTTGATCACTCATAATTGTCTTTGAAATACCCCAATAATTTACCACATGCTTGAAAAATAAGAAAGTGATATCTTCAGTTGTGAATTTCACTGGTATAGGAATGAAAATATTGTATTTGCTAAACCGATCTATCACTACCATGATGTTACCACATCCTTCAAACTTTGGTAGGTATGTAATAAAATCCATAGAGATGCTCACCCATGGCTTCTTTGGAATAGGTAATGGTTCTCATAAACCCGCTAATCGGCATTGATCCATCTTATCTTATTGGCATACAAGATATGTCCTTACATAAAGCTCAATGTCATCATGCATTTGGAGCCAATAATATGTGCGCTCCACAAGAGCCAATGTGTGAGTTACTCCAGGATGTCCTGCCCATTTAGAGTCATGACACTTTCTAATAATCTCCTTTCGCAACCTTTTCCATTTAGGCACATAAATCCTATCATCTTTAGTGATAAGCCTACTATTTTGAAGCCAAAATTGTCATGTCTCCTTACGCCTAGCTAACTCTACTAAACTCTTGGCTTGTAAATCTTGCTCAAGTCCCTCCTTTATTAGGTCAACTAGAAAAAAATGTACTTATGATGGCGGCAAACTCCCCTTTTCTACTAAGGGCACCAGTAACCAAGTTGGTCTTTTCAAGTTTGTACTCCATCATATAGTCGAACTCAACTAAAAAGGCTTGCCATCTAACTTGTTTTGGTGTTAGCTTTTTTTGTGTGAGGAAATAACTAGTGACAACATTATCCGTATTTACCGCAAACTTGGACCCTAACAATTAATGTCTCCAAGTTTGCAAACAATGCATCACTACAGTCATCTCCTTCTCTTAGACGGTGTAATGAGATTCGACATCACATAGCTTACAACTCTCGTAAGCAATTAGAGGTTCATCCTGCATCAAAATACCACCAAGTGTAAAATCTAAGGCATCAATATATACTTCATATGGCTCAGTAAAATCAGGAAGTGATAACATTGGTTTATCTGTCACCATGTTCTTTAGGGCCTCAAATGCCTTCTCAGACCTTGCATCCCAATTCCACACTTTATTCTTCTTCAATAGATCGGTAAGTGGATAAGCGAGGGAAGAATGACCTTTGATGAACTTCCGATAGTAGTTAACAAGACCAAGGAAAGTAATTTTAATACATTCTTTAGTGGTTTCCAATCATAAATAGCTTGCACCTTCAACTTGTCTATCTATAGCTTGCCTCCTCCAACAATGTGCCCCAAAAACATGATTTTAATACACTCTTTAGTGGTTTCCAATCATAAATAGTTTGCACCTTCAACTTGTCTATCTATAGCTTGCCTCCTCCAACAATGTGCCCCAAAAACATGATTTTGTATTATGTGAAAGCCCATTTATACTCTTTTAAATACAACTTATTTTCCCTTAAGACTTAGAAAATTAGTCATAAAGTGCATAACATGCTCTCTAATGTTTTACTATACACCACAATATCATCTAAGTATAACCATACAAATTTATCCAAGAAGGATTGTAACACCTAATTCATAGGGTGAAACTGTGATGGGTGCATTAGTGAGTCCAAAAGGTGTTACTAAAAATTCAAACTAACTATACCTCATAATAAAAGTAATCTTTGGTACATCTCCCTCTACGATCCTCACTTGATAGTACCCCGATCTTAAATCAAGCTTGGTAAACTATCTCTCTTTACCAAGTTGTTCGAACAAGTCAGCAATCAATGAGATGAGATACTTTTTCTTCACAATGATATTATTAAATACCCAATAATTGATACAAAACAGAAGAGAACCATCATGCTTCTTTTTGAAAAGCACAGATACGCCATATAGAGCTTTTGAAGGTTGGATATATCCTGCATCCAACAGATCCTTAAGTTGCTTCCTTAACTCCTCAAGTCTAGGAGGTGCCATACGATAAGGTACTGTAACAAGTAGGGTAACACCTTGCACCAACTTAATCTTATGATCCAAATCTCGTTTTAGTAAGAGCTTTTTTGGTAATTCCAGAGGCATCACGTCCTTAAACTTTGAAATATTGCTTCAAGCTCTATATGAAAATTGTCCATCTCTTTTGCATTCCTCGACCCGTGGTATGTCTTTGGCTTCTCGAAGGAGTGGAGAATATTGGCATAATATTGCTTCCCCCTTGAGTAATGAACCTTTTACAAAGGACCAACTCCTCTTTTGTTTCTTTGAGCTTCGCAACAACCTTTGCAAGCTCCTCCTTAAGATGTACAATCTCAAATTGGAGAGTCTCTTCCAAGATGTTCACATACATAAAGAACGTGACAAAAGGCATGATTTTGAATAATGCTTTTCTTTACAAAACAAATTATTAATGTTTTCACATTATAAAATTATAGTTTCTAAAGTTTTGTGAGATCTTTCCTAATGTATTAGAAAAGCTTTAATAATAATTTTGGTCAATAATTATCTTCAGTATTTGATACAATGACAACCATAATATATTATAGTAAGATTCATCTTTTTATTCAACCTTTTTAATAAATTAATAGTTTCATTGAAATCTTAATATAAATGTTATTAATAGACAAAATAAAAATATAATAAAAAAGAAGAACTAAAATTTTAAAAATAATTTATTATAGTAACTAAAATTTTTATTTTTGATGCTAAGATAAAAACGTATCACTTTATGCTTAGATGTAGTATTTTTCTTTCTTATTTTGAAATATCATTAAAAATTAGTTTATAAATCATGAAATTTATTAATTGAAGAGTGTATAAGTGAGTTTATTTTTAAAGGTTAATTCAACTAGTGCAATAATTTTTTAATAAAACCTTCCAATTTAAAAGGTTGAAGATTTGAGTTATAGTAAAAAGAGTTCAACTTAGAAAATGTAGCCCACCAAAAATAAAGACATGTTGAGTTATAATCGCTACTTGAATTAAATAATCGCTCCTGAATTTGTTGTCGGAATTGAAGCTTTCATTGATTATGCATGTTCTCAACCTGCATATATGGATGGGCCGAAGATCAGATGACCGTGTAGAAAGTGCAAACACAAATGTTTACTTCCGAGTGATAAAGTTAATGGGCATCTGCTGAGAAAGGAGTTTGTCCCCAATTATTTTGAGTGGACACGACATGGGGAACCCGGCATTTGTAGCACCCCAACAGTTGTTTTTGCATACTCGCACTAAGAAGCATGGTGTGACATTCGTCATTAGCCGATGTAGAGAAATAAATGTATGTGAAGTTCATGATTTAATATTCATTCTTAATATTTTTCAGTTACTATTTATAATATAAACATTGTCTCCTAATAGGACCAAATACAACAAACAGCTCAGCGACAGACTCAGGAAGAATAAACTGTTGATGAGAGACAGGCATATTTTGATGCGGTTAGTGGTAGAGACAATCGTGGAAGGATCTTCAGACTAGGAGCATTTGGGAACACATGTTATTCGCAGTCATCTATGTCCAGTATAGCAACATCAAGTGGACGGCAGACAACACAACGTATTTTTCAACTTGAGACAACAGTGTCAAACTTGATGGAGGTAATACATAAGCTCCAAAAGGACATGGAGCGGTTGTCGGGGCGCCGTAGTGACTTAAATAACCATCCGCGCTCACCAGGACAATAGGATTGTTGTACTCCTTTGGATTCAATTTCTGTACAATTTAATGTTTTTATATTCAACTAAGAAATCTTTTTCCGCTAAATGATCAATTAATTTTCTGTTTAAACAAATTAAATATATAAACAAATTATTTATAGCTGTTGACATTAAAATCAAATTTTACGTCGTCCAGATTTTAAAAACTTTTGCCATACGATATGGCATTTACAAAAAAAAGGGTACCTAAGCAAGCGTACGGTAGCTTTGCTATTTAGCAATGCAGGCTAAGTTTTGATGAATGACGACCATTACCGATGGAATTGGGATTCCGTCGATAACTGAAGTAACACTTACCGACGGAATACTGTAACCATCGGTAAATGATTATTGTTTTGTTGACAGAAATAATACTTCCGTCGGAACAGATAGATACGTTTGACAACGATTTATCCCATTTCGTCGGTATACGTTTCCGTTGTTCTGCACATTCACTGACGGAAAGTGATACTCCGTCGGTATCTACACCGACGAAAATGTTATCTGCCATCGGTAAATATACCGACGGAAAATCATTCCGTCCGTATATTTACCAACAGAGAGTAAGTACCGTTGGAAAATTTACCGATGGCTTATTTAACGATGGTAAATTTCGCCGTTCTTATGCCGTTGCAAATTTATGTTACCGAATGAAAGTTGCATTATTCCGTCGGTAAATTCCGACGATAAACACCCATTTTCTTGTAGTAGATAACAATTATAACTTTCATAATAATAATATACTTCATTCATTGTGTCTTACATATCAATTAGTTAATAATTTGATTTAATTATTTTCATTAAATTTTATCTTTTTATTTACTTATTATTTTTTAGAATGTAGTAATTAACATTCAATATCTACGTTGATAAATTATTTATTAAATATTAACTAATATTCAAATTGATTCCTAGTGTTGAAGGCATAAAGAAGCAAATAATCTTGTATATCAAAATTTAAAAATATTATATGAAAAATGTAAAAAAATATTTAATTTAAGATGATATGGATCATTTATAATTTTATAAAAGATCTTAATATTGTAGTTATTAATTTAATAATATACAAAATTAAGAGTTGTATAAAAATTTTAAAAAATAGATAATAGCCGATAAAAGTAAAAATTTACTACAAAGGAACGGTTGAATTGAATACGTCAACACATCCATCCCTTACTACACTCGGTCTGGGTCTCGGTCTGGGTCTAGGTCTAGGAGACTCAGACGCGTAAATTTCATAGTCTTATTTTATTTTATTTTACTACAGTACAGCTGCACTCTCCAGTCCACACACGTGTAAAGTGAGAGAGAGAGACAGAGCAGTATGTACAAACGTGCGGAAGGCGCTCGTGACAGTGCGCCACGTGTGAAACCATTGTCGCCTAGCCGTCCCTCTCCGATCAAAATCCACAGCCTCCCGTTTAATTCTCTTTCTCTCCATTATGTTTCGCTTCTCTCTCTAAAATACTCTCCTTCGCCACCAAGTTTTCGCCTTTTATCTCTTTTTTCTTTCTAAACCCTGAAAAACGCCCAATCGTTTCTTCACCCAGATCTCTGTCTTCTCTGTCTCTGGTGAGTCTTTTTCTTGTAATTTGTAGTCGGTCAACTTTTAGGTTTTGTCGGCTGTTAATCTTTATCGTTATCTTTGTGTGGTTGCTGATACTTTTGAAAGATACTATGGAGAAAAGTACCAAGTATTTGAGGGAATAGTCTGATATTTGTCTTCACTCTGTTGCTTCCCGTCTCCTGTAGTTTGGAATCAAGACTTGGTATCTTAAGTGTGTTTTTAGTTTAATTTTTCGCGTTAAAGTTGATGACTTTGATTTTATAAAGGAGGGATTATTGCTCTGGATGGTCTATTCGTACTTCTTGATTTGTTTTCTGTTTGGAATCTATTTTTATTATTGTGCGATGAGATGTTGTAATCTGTGCTGGTTATGAATTAGTGACGTTAGGGATATTTCAGTGGATATTAGGGTTTTGATATAATTTAGTTTGTGTTTCTTGTCTTTTCTTGGGAGGCAAGTGGGTTTCTCACATTAAAGAACTCTTTGTTCTTCTCTTGATGAAGCAAGCTGCGATCTATGTTTTTTATTTTTTTAATTGTTGGAATTGTGTGTGAAAGTGGCTTGCGCTTATTGCAGCTTGAACTTTTGAAGGTGAATTTGGGATTTCTTTTTTCCCGGTAAAATTCGACTACTTAGAGAAGGTTATTATTATTTAAAAGTAGGAGGTCTGGGTCTCATGAGAATTGTCAGGGGAATGCAGAGATTGTTTGACTGCAAGGACGAGCTGGACACAGTGGGCTGGAAAGAATCCTTCAGCCAAGGTGTTGGTGTCACTGCACCCAAAGCAAGGACTCGTGATAAACCCATGACCACTAAAGTCTTTCTCCGTCTCTGAATTTGGGTCATTTTGAAAGGAGATTTAGCTGTTGAAATCTGAGTGGTCGAGGACTGTTAAGGATTGAGAAGTTGAGACCATGACTCGAGTATTGATTCAGCGTGGCAGTGGTTCTTCTTCAAACCAGAGTCGTGCAGGTTCATCTGCTGCTGCTATGCGATCAGAGGCACAGACTAGTCAGATCCCTCAAGTTCCTTCAGCTGTGAAAGATGAGGACATACGTGATGATTCACGAGAACAAACTATTTCTGACGAGCTATTGGAGCCTTGTGGGACTGCCGAGACTAAGACAGCTAAAAGTGATGATCTTTTGACGGAAAGCAATGAAGAGAAGAACGAGAAATCAAGTGATGACATTGGCGACAATGAGAAATCAAGTCGTGATGAGATTACAGTTACTGGGAACTTGGCCAAAGGGGTGAAGGTATCAGAGAGATCAACTGGGAGTGATAATTTAAATGTTGAAACTTCAGAAGCTGCTACTGGAAGTCCACAGCCCCCACCTCCTCCTGTGCCACCTCCAAAAATTTCTGCAACATACTTAAATTCAAGGCGACCTATTTCAGGAGGGTCAAACTCTTTACGAGTTGGGGCATCTAGGAGGCCAGTTGCCTGGCCTGTTGTTTCTACAAGGACTTCACCACCTGGCTCACGACCTTCCTCACCTCGGTCCCATGGTGAAAATGAGGGGTACAATAGTGCTGATGAGCAAAACCCTTGCTATGTTTCCTCCTATGATGATGTGGTATGCTTCTGGTCCTTGTTATGAATCTGCTTTAGTGTCCTGAAGGAATTTTTTTACGCAACAATTTTCTTGTTTAATTGTGGAATATATCTGCTTATGAAAATCAGCAAGTAAGTGATTTGTGATTTGTATCTGATCATATTATGTGACTTCTCTTTTGTCAAATTTTGTAGTCAAAGATTGTCATCTTGTCTAGTTGATATCTGATGAGTCTGCTTTTGAGTTTGATATAATTGCTTGTAATTGACTAATATTTCCTGACAAAAATCATTTGAAATTGTCAATTTTATGTTGATATACTGGTATTTCTGTTCCTGTGGCATAATAGACTACCTTGTTTTCAAGTGTGGTGAACTTCAATTAATGATGTGATTCAACAATGAAGTATTTACAACAGACATTCTATCCTAAAAGTTGCATGCATTCCAGGAAAGAGAACGACAGTTTGAGATTGATATTAGGCACTCTAAAGGATTTGAAGTGAAAAGAATGTTGGAGGATGGAAATTGTCTATTCCGCGCTGTAGCTGATCAAGTGTATGGGGATTCTGAGGTGTATGATTTGACGAGACAAATGTGCATAGACTATATGGTGAGTGTACTTTCCATCCTGGTGTTCCAGAATAAAATGTTTAGATTCATGGTCTTTTGATGGTATAAGGGATTGCTTCTCAATATTAACTCAAATAGGTAGTAACTTTATGCTAAATTTCTCAATGACATTAAAAGAGAATACAGAGCCAAGGGAGGTAGGGAAGGGCTTGAGTGAAAAGAAGGGGAGGCTAGTGATGTAGAACGTAGAGAGACATCAACTGGGTTTCGATTAGAAACTTGAAGAGACAAAAAGAATCAGCAAATGACATTGATTCTTCTGGTCTATCTATCAACAATATCAAAGAAATTTCTGAATAACCTTTCAGCATTATATATGACAGAAACTACTGAATATTTATTGCTGTGAAGTTCTATTTTATATGTACATATACAATTGATCTAACTATCTAAATAGTTGTCAAAGAAGAGATAGCAACCTATCAAAAGATAAGGTTAGTGAACATGGAAACCTATCTTAAACAACAAAATGAAAGATATTATTTGAAAGGTAATCGTCTCATTCTCCCTGCATCAGTATCCCCATGGTGGAAATTTTTTCTGCGACTGTAGGTGGTTCTCCCAATCTTTTGACTAGGAAGTGAAGGTACTGTTTGTTGCTTCATGAACGAGCTTCCTTCATGTCTAACAACTGCTCAAATATTTCTCTAGGTTTTTTAGCTAACTGCTCATATGGGTTACTAAGTGCATTATGTTGAAACCCATGAAACTCAAACAATCTATCACACTAAATATTTGATGTGTATGAAGATCGGCTGGAAGCGCTACTGCTAAGCAGTAGAAGTCATATTTTTGCGAGGTCCAATATCCCTTTATTGTAGCTTGTGATAAGTTCTCTTAGGAAATCTCTTCTTTCTTAAATGCATCACAACTTGCTCAGCTTTATTAGACTCAAAATCTCTCTTAAATATACCACAACTTTGGTCTGCTTTAGTAAACTCAAAATATGTCCTTTAATAAATGCACCAAATTTTAGCCACCTTTATCAAACTCCTTAAAATTTTGATGATGGTTTGGCCTTTCTTATATTCTTTGTTGCTAGCTTTGGTTGCTGCAGGCATTTTTTGATGAATTCTTTGTATATGTTTAACAAATGCTTCGCCATCCTCACTTCCTTGTGGTAAAGGTATGAGGTCTACTACATGTGGTGGCTTAAAACCATTGGGGCTCTAATGAAGTCAATGGATTGATTGAATTCTCGTAAAAAAATTCTGCTTGTTACAATATTTTGTCTAATATCTTAACTTGATCACCAACAAGGCAGTGTAGAGTGTTTCAGAGGCTTTGATTCTCCAATTCTGTTTGTCTATCTGTGTTGGTGATTGTTTGGGCGTAGAAAAGTGGTCCCCATATTCCTTCATAAAGAACGCCAATGGTGACCCACAAACTTCACTAAGTCTAGAAAATGGTTATATAAAATGTTAAACCTCATTTCTACTGTGTAAACATTTCCTGTGTTCAGCCGTAGATCATTATATTGTGTGTAAATGATATACGATTATGGACTTTATAGTTTGGCCCCCGTCTAATATACTATTTAATAATGAGGGAAGTGCAAAACTTTGTTTTCAAGCTTCCTTGTATGCCTTGATTATTGAAGGTGAAGTGAAGTCTGATTTGTTGCTGTTCCTTCAGGAACGAGAGAGAGATCACTTCTCTCAATTCATTACGGAAGGTTTTATGTCTTACTGTAAGAGGAAAAGAAGAGATAAGGTATATAAACTGTAACCTACTAGCTTCTTGCTCAATTTTTGTCAAAATATTCTGACAATGTTTTGTTTTTGTGAAACCTATTCATGTATTCCTACTCTATTAGTGTTTTCATTGAGACTAGCTGCATGGTTTTGGGATCTGTTGTTCCATGTTTGAGATTCTTTAGATTAGTAAGTTGACTTTTGCAGTAAAGGGTGAACAGATGAGTTGCAATATGTTTGCTGGAGTGTGTTTGCTTTGCTAATGCGGAGAAATTGTTACAGGACTAAAATCTTGTGCCTCCCTCATGTTCATCTCTGCAATGAAAGTGCTTTTTTTTTCGTTATCATTTTTGTGTTTTGGTATGGGACATGAGAGTTTGTATTTAAAATTTAAGTTCAACTTGCAGGTTTATGGAAATAATATGGAGATCCAGGCATTGTCTGAGATGTATAACCGACCAATTCACATCTATTCCTATAGAACAGGTCTGCTATACATAATTCATAATTTTTTCTGCTTGCTGCGTTTTGTTGTTCTGAAAAACGTAATTTGGTGCTGCAGAACCCATCAATATATTTCATGGCAGTTACAATACTGACATGCCACCCATCCGGCTAAGTTACCATCATGGAAATCATTACAACTCCCTTGTAAACCCACGACAACTGACAATAGGTGCAGGGCTTGGTTTCAGCAGTCTTCAGGGGGTATACTTCTGTCTCTGATGCTCAACTTATAATTATTTTTTGTGTTCTATTTTGTAAAATGGAATCTCCTTCTAGTGTTTGTTATTTACTAATGTCAGAATTGATTGTTGTACTAATTGTTCTTCCTGTAATTTGAGTTTTATGGAGAGGGAATTTGGAATTTTAAAATGAAATATCCAGCAGCAAGGAATCACCTATTATAATACGTTGGAATGAGGTCTCCTCTTCTTGTTTTCTTTGAGTGTGTGTTTTGGTTGGGATGGGGGTGGAGTTGATGAGTGGTTAGTCCTCTTATTTAATACGAAACTTCTTTGAAGACCTGTGTAAGGAAGCATTCCGATGGGTCTCAAATTTCTATTGAAATCTATAGATACTTGACCTTACTTGATGGAAGCACAATATATGTTTGTTACACTTTGTTGTTTTGATCGCAGAGAGATGTGGACAAAGATCAAGTCAAAGCTGCTATTAAGGCTCAACAAGATCAACAAATAGATAAAGCAAGTATTTAATTTATTTTGTGCTACAGTTGTTACTGAGTTTTGCATATAGCTACTTGCTAATATGGTTTGCGTGTTATTCATGGCGCTATGTTTGTAGGCACTTCTAGCAGAAGGGCGATTTTACTCTGATATTGAGCTTACTGAGAAGGAGATTGAACGCATGGTGATGGAGGCTTCTCGAGTTGAGTATCTAGCCAACGAGAAATTCAAGCAGCAGCTTGGTTGTAAAGAATCATCTACTTCTGGTGCTGAGCCTTCATCTTCTGGAGCTAGTAAGTATAGGAAACTTGATTATGATGGAATAAGTGTTCCTGTAAGTTAATGTTCTTTTGTGTTTTTGAAGTGCAGTGACGTAGTAACTGCTGATTTCTAATGGTGTGAGTGCTTTGCCGTTAAGGTACAAAATTGGAGTTGATTTTCATATTATGACAAAATCATGTATTTTTGTGAAGCAGGATCATCAGGTAGCGAGACAAGGGCTGATGGCACAAGAGAACGTGGTTTACAGGATACTGTACTGAGCAGTAGTATGCAAATGGTGCTGTCCATGGGATTTAGCTACCTGCAAGTGATAGAGGCGTACAGTATATTTGGTGATGATGTCGATTCTGTGGTCTGTTATCTCCTGGAAACTGGGAATAGCAGCAGCAGACGCAAGGGCAAGGCAACTAAATGAGATGTGGCTTTGGCATCTTCGTCTTGACACTGTAACTTTCGAGTTAGGGCAGAAAAGGGGGAAAAAAGAAAAAGAGAGGGTTATCTGGTCTAATTCACTAGATGGTTTCCAGAACTTTTTATGTTATCCAGTATCCAAAATTAATCAATAAGATAGCAATGACTCTGAACTAGCTACTTGTCAAGTAGATAATTTACATCTTCTGCGTTCTCATCAACTCATTTTAGCATTATTGTAGCTTTATTTAACTCAAATCTTCTGGTTGAAAAGGAAAGGAGTTTGTACTTTGTAGTGCTGTTTTGATTAACATGATAAGATAATAGGATCTCAACCCCTTCAAATATAATCCAAGGGAGGATTTTCATGGTGCTGACGGATGCTAGTTATTACGAAAGGCATCAAAACACAAAATTTCCAGGGATTAAGTAATTATTACACTTGTGCAAATACGGGGTTAACATACAGAGTCTGGTATTATAGGAAAAGGGGTCTAGCTAGAACTTTGATAATATTTGCATATCCATCCAGTTACCTCTCGAGCATCTACTCGTCATTTTCTTTTATTTACTTGAAAAGAGAGAGAGAAAAAGGGGTTTTCAGATTTGTCCGTCGAGGCCGCCGTCGTCTTTGTTGTGGACTCGCCGTCTTTTTAGGTCAGTTTTGTGCACCTTTGATGAAATAATATAAATCGATTAGTTAATGAGTTTATAATTTGGTTAGGTTTTTGATTCCGATGTCGTCGTGTTTGTGTTATAGTGCTTCGTTCTGTTGGTGTTGATATTCGTGTAGCTCTCTTGCCATTTACTTTTAACTCTTGCAAGAACAACTGGTTTGTACAATGTATATCTACCGTTGGGCTAAAAGACTACTCCTTTCGAGGGTCGTGTTCAACTTTGAAGTACCCTAGAATCTATACAACTTGTTTCCTTCTGTCCATAGTTACGAGGCTTCTGCTGGTGCGGTTTTGAATACCCAGAGGATCACAATTGTTTTAGTTGATCTTTCTTTCTAGTTTGAATTGAACTGTGTTGCTTCCGTCGGTTTGGATGTTGCGTTATTTTCTTTTTGTTTTTCATTAATTGAGAGAAGGGATCCAGCCAACCAAGGCAATAAAAGAGTTCTTGATCTAGTGCTTTATCAGCCTATTAAAATCAAATCAGGTGAGCAGCCAGGATCTGAACACGAAACTGGTATTAGCATCACATTGTTTAGAGAAATGTTTTCAAGCATGTACTCAAGTCTACAGTTGTACATATTACAGCCTTGTAGTGTCTTAATTCCTGTTTTGCAATTGATGCATTGCAAGGTATAATGGCAGCCTTTATTTGTAAGATGTTTCTCAAGAGCAATTCCACATATTATCACATGTTCTTTAACAGAGGATTTGCCTCTACCCTATTCGTCAAAGGTATCTTACCGCTCATGATTCAGTGTTTTCTAGAATTCCTAATGCAAATGAATGTTGACAATGCTTTTTATTTCTTTTTCAACACTTTTTAAGGAGTTTCGCCTGCAGGTATATCGTTTTCCAGCACAGAGAAGTCAATCGCAGAGGCGTTTTCGAAGTGTGGCAAAGTCGTACAAGGTTGTACTAGAAAAGAATAGTTTTTTTGTTCCCCCTTAATTTCGTTATGTTTATACTGGTTTTCTTCTCAATACATTCACTCTCTTGGTTTCAGTTGAGATAATAATGAATGAAACACTAAACAGACCCAAAGGCTTCGCATACGTGACTTTCCACCAAGAAGATGAAGCACAGAGAGCCTTAGCAGAGATGAACGGAAAGGTAAAAACTGCAGTCCTATGTGGAATTTGAGTGAAATGGTTAAAATGATAAATAACGATGGGATTATGTATCGTTTGGCAGATCGTTGATGGACGCATTGTCTTTGTAGATAATGTTAGGCCGATTGGGCATTCAACGAAGGAACAATGAGTCCGGCTTATAAATAATTATTCCTGTTTACTTTTTTTTTAAGGTTGAGAAAACACCCATTTCCATTTCATTATATTGATGTAGGACAGTAGTCTATCTACCAAAAATTCTTTCGTACACAATTATGTAATTCAAGAATGAAACGGCACAAAGCTAACCGGCATGAATCTGTGATCCTTGGGGACCAAAAGGTGGCACATTTATGAATTATCTTATCAAAATATCTCTTGTAAGCTGAATCTAGGTTAAATGGTCCTCATCTGGCATATCAAATTACAAAAAATATCTTACAAGGACCAAAATTTTGAGCAAATTTTCATGATTCTCAGCTAAACCAGATTTATACTGTAACTAACTTTGCGTGAGCGCTGGTTCTAAGCTACATGACAAACCCTCGTGACAATGAAAAAGATAGTGGTTCACCAATCTGGCTTCAATCATCAGGCTGTTTTCACCTTGCGTGAGGGAGGACGGCGAAATAAGCTTATCAGATCATCAAGACCCTGTTTGGCAGCATAATTATAACCATGAAATTAATTTTTTATAGCTTGTGCAGCATAAGAAAGAATATGAGAACATAAGTTGGTAAAAGAAAATGTATCTACATTCGGTGCTAGAGATAAGAAGAGTGAATACCCTTGTTGTAATGACAAGAAAACTGAAAAGCATTATCAAATATGATCCCAGCACAAGAAGCAGTAGCAAGTCAAATGTTACACTTGCGACCTGTAAAACAAATTCAAGCTTATCATTGTACTCCAGCCAGTAGCAGTAGTAAAGCCAAATACTCATTAGTTCATACACACTGGTGATATACGATATAATATAATCCGTAAGAAAACGTTTCAAGAAAAGAAAAGCATGCCTTCAGATAAAGAATAACAGTTGATCGCATTTATGTTTCAGGTAGAACAAAACATTAACTTGAGTCATAATACAAGCACGAGAAAAGAAGAGAAACAGCAAAAGAAAACATCTAGCTTCTACAGCTTAAAATATTTTCAGCGTGGATGAAAAGAGGTCAGGATGGATACAATCACACAAATATATCTCCCTCAAATACATCAAACACTTAACTTTCTAACCATCTTTTTGTTCCGCCCTTCTCTTCTACAAAAGTATAAACAGAATAATAATATAAAGGAGACATTTAAGGTCCAATAAGCAGTATTGGTGAATGAGAAATAAGGCAGCAGAGCTTGAAAGATTGAGCTTGCATATTGCTACTTCATCCTCTCTTTTTTTTTTTTTTTGATAGCTGAATTAGTGATTACAATTCCTACAACAATTGGTAGTTCATGAGTGATTGAATTTTAGTTTTTTTGGATGCCAGCTACAACCTTTTGACCCAGAAACCACATTCTTTCGGCTTAAATTTGATTACCTACTCTAATGATGCAATAATAAAAGACTGACCTTAATTTGGGGTATGCTAACCTTGAAATTTTTCTATACCATGTTTCTTTGATAAATCTCATCAATTTAACCTTACCTATCCTTCACAAGGAAGCTCTATCTGCAGCAAATTTTGGAATTCCCACACATACAGCGAGTCATAAAACATTAAAATAATAGGATACACAAAAGCATTACTTGGCATTGCAAAAAAAAAAAAAAACCAGAAACCCATCAATAAACAAAAATTAAAAATGCAACAACCATGTTATCATGAGAAGATAAGAGATGTAACAAAAGTAATAACCTGATAAACATGCAGTTTAGTTCTGGTTGAACCATAGAATGTAAACATCCCGTCAAGCAACTCATGTTGGACATCTACTTCATGTGTATGATCGGCTATTTCCTGTAAATGAATAGGGTAAGGAATGTGGATGTATCATCATAAAGCCAGAATATATAATAAAATATAAGTTTTTCAAAGCTTTTTCTATTATGTAAGCTACATCCTGAGAGGATATAAATACTCAAATATTGTGTATGATATCAATAGTTTATCATAGTGTTATTGCAGCTTCGCTTAAGATGTAAGTCCTCATCTCAATCCCAGCCTCTTACCCCCAAGTGCTACCAAAGTATAGCATTCGGACCATGTACTTTCAGTATAGTGTTGGCTCAATTTCTATTCCTCGTATATAGCCTTGGCACAAGAAAAACCATCATTCCATTTCAAACAGGTTATTGCAAAGAAATTCAAGCTTAATCACTTAACCACAAAATTTTGGATTCAAGACAAGAAGTTATAACTGTACGTACATTCATTACAATCCTAACATACTGTGTCCACAGCACTACACAAATTCTGGGTAGGATATTTAGGTGAAAACCAATGTTGCTGACAAAAAATCCGGAAGAAAGAACATCACAAAAGTAATTAGCAGCTGAACGAGGTGTGAAGGATCAACCTTTTCCAATGCCATGATAAAAGGATCATTCTTCGACAGAAAAGGTGCCACTCGAGGTGTTCGGGACAAAAGATCCAACCATAATCTTATGTAAGAGGGATTGACAGCCAAGCTACTGTCATCAGCAAAGATTTCAATGTTCTTCCCTTGGTGACCATAGATATGCCTCTGGACAATTTAAGAACAATGACATATTAGAGAAAAACATTATGATTCAATAAAAGGTAGTATCCTTGTGGGGTATATCATTTATAAAACTTGATGGAAATTCTTTAGATGGTTAGGCCACAACATATAAAGGAAAGCCTAGAGATAATCCAGTTCAGGTACTAACAAAAGTCTTTTTATCGCTACAGTTTGGAAGTTTGACAATGGAGTACTAACATGGAAGAAATTAACCTACCCAACTGATATGGGGCTCAGGAGTAGATGAGTTAAATGACTTTTCTTTGAATAAGAATTTCCAGGAATGACTTATAAATGAAATTTAAAATCTAGCAATGGTGGAAAGCTGCAATATGATCTTACACACACAGGTTCGCATAGACCAAAAAAGGCATTAATTAACAGGATCAGTTTAAGACCACATAAAAATGCATCCACGTATTGAAAGCAGTCAGAGGCATGTTAAACTTACAGCAATACTCTCAGCAACTAATTTGATACTCTTGATAATAGCAGTTTCATTAACAAAGATTCTGCACAAAAACACGATATATTAACATAAAAATGAAAGTTACAGCCCAAAGACATTAAGGTTCAAGTAAAGAAATAGAACCTGCTATCAGAAAGACCTCCGGTGCTCTCTAACAATTCAGGTGCAACATCAAGTTGAGAAAGGGTGGCGGCAGTGACCCTCAACCTGGAAAATTGTTCATGTTCCCAAGCTACCTACAACGGATCATCAGATATATCACCTTGCTTAAGTGAAAAAAAGCATACCATGCTAGTGTCCATTAAATCAATAGTATAATATAATTCCAAAATAATTTTGAGAAACCAGTCTGCGTCCCATCACACTGAAAAAGGCCTCTGGTTAAAGGCCAAAGTTGAAACAAGGTTGAAATAAGACTAAATCGAAGTAGAATTTTGCAAGTTCGCAATCAGCATAATTTTGTGAAGTTGTCATAAAATTCTAAAGGCTAAATTGGAGAAAGCATATTTTGGAGTTTATAAAATTTTCATATTTATAAACAAGGTTTTCATGTCCAATATGCGAGTCTCCAAGAGTAAGGACTGAACTGCAAGTAATTCAATCCAATGGGGTTGACCAGTTAATCAAGAAGTGTTGTGCAGCTTTTCTGAAGTTATATCTTCAATCATAAGGTGTAATTCAAACTATATGAAAACAGGCAGAAATGAACTTTTCTAAGGAGTAGAACAAAACTGCAATAGACCATTTGCACTTTTCTAGACTAGTCAGTCAAAAGGTTTCCATTCTATGTTGAACCATCATACCAGATTTTTAGCTGATTATACATTATATTTATCAATCAATGCTCATAGTTGACATTTGCAAGATGAATATTATTAATTGAGAATGATAAAACATGTCGTATTATTACATATTTGGCTCAATAAGGAGCCAGTCCAAGTGAGCATCATGGAGTCATTATTAGAGTGGGAACGGGCCAGGCTAGATCCAAGCTGCCAATACCCAGGCACTCCAAAGCCCGATTAGGCCGGCTCAAAACAACAAATCTGGGAAAAACAAAGCTGATGGACCAGCCCTTCTAAGGCCAAACCCAGCATGAAGCCTGATTATCTCGGGCTTGACTCTTTGACTTTAAGCCAGGTAGGACCTGGTCGGGCTCAAATTGCCATCCCTAGTCATTATTATGGAAGAATTGGTAAAACGAGAACATAGCTACTTGAAGAACTTAAATGGTCAATAACAAACATACTCCCAAACCATTGAGACTGCAATATTTTGAAAAGTCTATAGCAATACTCAGTCTTTCCTTCAAAATAATATGGATGTTTTAGTCTTGCAGTCTCACCAAGGGGAAAAAAATACTACCGAAAATGCAATGACAAGTGTGAAATCAAACAAAATCAAATTATTGAAAGAAAACCACTGATAACACAATAAAAAGAAACAGGATTTTCAGAAGGGAAAAGTTAAGTGATACAACCTGCAAAGGAGTTTTACAATATGCATTTTGGACCCATACTTTGATCACAAGATTGAATCTAAGTCCTACTAACAATACATGCACCTAGCTTTAAGGTAAAGCTTGTAAACCACATTATGTGGATTCAATTTCAATAATCCTAAAGGTAACTAGCAATAATGTCTTTATAGTAAATCAATTTCCCACAGAAATGTACTTGCATGGAGAAAGAAGTTATAACTCAAAACATTCATGTCAATTGTCAGTTTCAGCTTTAAATAGTAATCTCTTTAACTAATAACACAAACTACCAAGGTTCAACCAGAAAGTAAAGATTCTTTTCTTCATTACTCTGTATGGTCTCAACTTTCAAGAAACTCAACTTACTCGAGGATTTGAAATATTGATTTTCTTGTGTTTCAGACCAACTTCAAGGCCCAGCTCTTCTGCAACAGCAGAGAAGCCCTACAGAAGATTGCATATCAAGCCACGAAACAAGCAGCTGTCCCAATTGAAAAGTAGAACTCTGACTCATTGGAGATAACATTTGCTTACTTCAAAAATTTGCTTAATATAAGCATTCTCAGGGGGTTTAGACACGTGAATCCACAACTTGCGATCCCACGACCCAATGCTATTTAAGCAAATAGCATAGTCAATGCTCTCACGTAAACGTTGATCAAGGCTCCTAAGCCACTGATCAAAACAAAAGCGACAACAATTAGGGCACCAAAATTACACAAGCAGGAACCTAATTGACTCTATAAAACAATACCAAGAAAAAATAACAAAAATATTCTGCCAATGAGAGTTTGATACCTTATGAGTTCCATTGTAGCTATAAGGCCCTCCAGATGTTAGCCCAAAAAGTAAATTATATCTTCCTCTTGTCCTTGGATTGGAGTAAAGATGAGAAAACAATCTAGCAATTTCAAGAAGTGCCACAACTCCACTTCCATTGCTGTCACTACCAACTGATAAGGCCTACATGTATGACTATTTTGATATCATTCTGCATGTAGGCAAATTAATATACTCGTAAGATTAACTAAATCACATACAGGAGCACTCCCGAATGTATCATATGATGCTACAATAGCAACGGTTGGAAGTTGATTTGGATCTCCATCTGCTTTTGATCCCCGCAACCACCCCTACCACAATCCAAATTAATTATTTAGATCACAAACAACTAGCATGAACATCATAGACTTAGCGGCTTAGCAAGACTATACTAAGTTATGCACAATGGATTAGGACATTAAGCTAATATTAGGTGATAAATAGTACAATTTCAATCACAAATATCATTTTTAAATCAAGACTAGATAGTGTACCATAATTATGAACTGTAAATATTGCAGGAAAGTTAAAAACATCTGGGCTAAATACATTTTACATAATGAAAGTAGACGATAAGATTGTTCTCTCAATTTTTGCAAATATATTTAAATGTTTAATGCTCCATCCTACATTCTTTTGCAATTTGGACTATCAATATTTGATGATTTGTCCTGGTTACACAGTTTATCAAGGAAAACTACATTCACATGATCCATGAATAAAAATCCTAATTACATATGTTTTTGCCTGTAGAATGATATCTTATGTCCTAATTTAAGAGTACCATGGATGATACTGGATGTCAAAAGAGAGATCAACTCTACAAACAGTTCAATGATGTGTGTTGCAATGCAGATGGTCAAATAAGAAAAATGGATAACTAGGCAGTGGCACAACAGTGTAAGAAAAGGCGAAAGCTAGAGAATAGAATAAAAAGAAAGTGTTGCTTCAACATAAAACAGATCTTCACTAGCAAAAATGAGCTAAATCTAGCATGGTAAGTACCGTCACAGTGGTGATATTTGGTAAACAATGATCAAGAAGACTAAAAAGGTTATTTTCGTTCAATAAGATTACAGGTAACACCTGAAAAAAGACATAAGGTGTAAGATAACCTGGATGTTGGTGATTGTAGGAGACACCACTTTCCTTGGTTCTGGAACAGAGACAACAAGCTTGTACCTGACGTATTTCAAAGCGAATATGGCACAACATTACTCAATGGTTAACAAGAAACCTTGTTAGTTTATCACTAAATGCAGAAAGAAAGCAACAAATACATAGTCGTTGACAATTCAGTTTCGAGGTATGAAAGATGAGACTCAGAAACAGGTAAAGAAAAGGAATACAGTAGATAAAAGCATTGAGCAATTGCTTCTTACTTTCAAAATATGTGACAAAAAGTAGGCTATGGTCGACAAGGTACATTTACAAAAGTTGAGAAAAAAGAAAACAATTAAAAGCTGCTAACATCTTGGAGCATGTATAGATCACATAAACAAAAAGACGACAATTAACATACTGATCATCCCAGATCATGATCTTTTTATATTGAACTTTTAACAACGGGCATGGAACTGTATTCCCCTTCAGAATCTAATACATCATTCCTCAATGCCATCCATCAATGAGAATATGCACCCATGTCCTGGATTCTAGATAAGGATTTAAATGACATCCCCTCCGTAAACATTTCCATTCATAATCAGAGTGCTAAACATGCTAATTTCATTTTACCTTCTTACCAAATATCTGAATCTTCTAATTATACTGTATACTGCCCCCACCCTTGCCTAGGATGTTTAGAAGAATAGAGGAAATTGAAGATTATTCATAATAATAATAACAATTTTGCACGATCTAATATTAGTTAAATAACTTAATTAAGATAACTTCAAATAGAATTGGAACTATAAACTATTTTCATCAGTCAGAGAATTACAATTAACATAGTAAAATTGAAATATTTACCCACATTAAATTTGACAATTTAATTACATACGATTGAGATAACCAGAGAATATTTATATAAGTATCAAAGTTTCTTTGAAAGGATTAAACAATAACATATAAATTCAAGGTAATAACGCCGCTACATATTGTTACTACTAACCCGCCAGTGGTTGCAGTTGCAGGTTGACTAGTAACATCATTCCTCTTGACATCAGCCAACACAGCTTCAACGTCATCATTTTCAAAAGCAAAATATACAGGATACTGCACAAAAAGAATGATAGAAGAAGTAATTTTATCAATATAGATCGTAAATATCAAAGAAGTCAAATGAAGAAAAATGACAAGCATTTGAAGCTGAAGAAAAGATGAGAGGAAAATGTACAGCTCTGCTATTAATGCTATGTTAAAGCTTGAATAAGCACATTTTTTTCACCACATGAAGAAAAAGTTAGTGAAAAATAACAAATCAACAATCACTCTGATTAGATAACATTAAAAGATTCATGTATGGTTACCAATGAAAACCGAATCTTGGGATCACAACCTATGGATCAGGTCCTCTAAGAAAACAGGGTTTTAGTTCCACTCTGGAAAAAGGCTTTTATCAGCCAACTTTGACAATTTGCAACTATCATGCCGTAATTCAGCACAATAAGTTATGCAGTCTTGGACATTGGACACAGTGATATGTGGTGTAGATACTATACAAACAGGTGGTTTACTTCATAAGGTTTTTATGGATAACGCTAATAGATATGAAAATGAATATTTCAAGGTATAAGCTTATCCATAAAGGTGTAATTCTCACTTGCCAAGTTCTACAGAAAGCATCAGCTAGCCATCAAATGAAAACGAACAATAAGGAACTTAACTGACAACATGCAGCACATATTGCAATCAAAAGTTATGAGCGGTTCTTAATAAATGGGGAGTAAAGGTTTGCACATGGTCAATAGTAGATTGAAAATAAATCAAAAACCAATGTCACTCACAGGTATTTTGGCATGTATAAGTGATCTTTCAAGTTCTGCTAATAGTGTCTTCACCATCTCCTTGTAATGATTATTAAACTCACCATTCACGGCATCTTCGTGGTTAAAATTAATCATATCGGGAAGCAAAAACAGTAAGCCCCCCAGAGGCTTCCCTTGCGTAATAAACTCTGTCGTTAGAGTCAAAGAAAAATCAATCCAATCACAAAAATCAATTAAGTAGAGACAAGTATGAAAAGCGCAACACGTAACAACCAAACTAAAGAAAAGGAACCAAAAGAAGTAAGATAAGAGACTAAGAAACTAAGTTACCATTGACGAAAGAGATGTTAATTTCGCGAATCGGAATCATGAGAACGGTTCGCGAGAGATCAGCAGCGGGAGGGAAATGAAGAGAAGAGGCGTGATGATTAAGGGCGGCTAGGCGAGATCCGAAGGGGACGCCGGAGATATCGTACTGAATGAGGCGGTAGACGTCGACGACGGTGGCGGCGTCGCAGAGTTCGGCGCAGGCAACGAGAATGAAGACGAGGGGGATGATGGAGTACATGGACTCCAACAGTTTTTGGCGCCCCCGAGGCACCCTAGGAGACATGTTTTGTGGATTGGATCTAGGGTTATGAAAGAACAGTGTGATTGGCGATGTAATTTATGAATTGAGTAGTATATATCTTGATTACAAAACAAAGGTCTGGTGTACTAGTAGAGCAGAAGAAGTGTTGGAGGAGCTGAGCCTGAGACCTTTTTTTAAGTCAAGCTGCAGTTGCTCATTCACTCAGTGGATGCTTAAAACTAAGCGGCTTTCTTTCTGCACCATTTACTTTTGCCGTTGTGTTGCTGGTATTATTACTGCAAAAATCAAGCAAATATTAAGTAGCGTTTGGTTTGAGCACGAGGTTGAATATAGATATAAATATATTATTAAAAGAAAATAAGAATAGGTATAAAAAATAAAAAAATAATGTTTAATTTGTGAGTTGAGTTTCTGTATTAATATCAATAATATTGTTTAACTTATTGCATTAATGGGAATTAAAAATAATATAATATCTTTTTTTCGTATCATATTTAAAATGAAATATAAAGTATAAAACAACATCAAAATATGAGTGCTCACATTGAAATTAATGTTCTATATTGAAATTAAAGGTAGATATTACGTTAACGAATACGAGTGCTCACAGAATGAGCAATAATATTGTAAACATGGATTTATTATAAAAAAAATATTTAAAAAATCATTTTATAATAATGTACAATTTTACGTTGTGATGATTATACCCTTACAAATCAAATTGTTTTAAACATAAACACCAAAAGAAGTATTGAAGTAGCTACAAGTTTCCAATAACTTCAAAATTGAAGAGCCCAAGTGCCAGTCAAACAGTTTTATAATTATGAATAATAATGATAATAAAAATAAAAATAATAAATTAATTTTGTAAAATAATAATTATTATTATTATTATTAATTATTGTTGTTGCTATTATTATTAATTATTTGCTATTATTATTATAAATAAGTACATTATTGATGTTGCTGTTATTATTAATTATTATTTTCGTATAATAAAATTAATAATAAAAATAAATAAAAATAATAATAATATAATAATAATAAGATAATAAGATAATTCGTATACTAAAATTAATAATAC
>JAOSBM010000008.1:7096719-7109759 GCA_027568955.1 Erythroxylum tenue
ATAAGATAATTCGTATACTAAAATTAATAATACTAATAATAATAAGATAATTAATTTCGTATAATAATAATAATAATAATAATAATAATAACATTAAATAATAATTTATAATAAATAATAATAACAATAATTAATAATAATAATAATAAGTTTAAAATTTATAATAATAATAATAATAATAATAATGATGATGATGATGATGAATTTAATAATATAATTAAGAATAAAAATTGCTTATGTGAGAGAGGGGTATAAATAGTAACCACTAGATTGGAATGAAAACTTGATACCCACCCCCTTTGGAGGGTCTAGTAGATTCCCAATTTTAATGAGATAAATTCATTCCTTTGGAATTGAAAACCTCAAAGCAAACATTATTTTTTACAATTATTTCATTTCTTCATTTCCAAATCCTTAAACTAAACGCCCCCTAAGTTAAGTATTTAAGATATTCATCTCCACTATTGCATGGCCTAAAATAAGGGAATTCAATTTAGTTGTCTATTATATTCATCATCATTATCACATTCAGTTCAAAGTCTCGCAATAAAGAGAGGTCTAAAAAAGGGCTCCCTGCACAAATATTTAAGCACTTTTCTTGGAAGCTCAATCCGGGCCTGCATGTGGTGTATGACAATTTTATACGTTTTACTTTGTCAAACTAGATCTTGTTGCTCCATTATGGTTAAATACTGATAAATTATTAAGCATGTTAAAATTAATTGATCTGCAGGGGAATGGGACGTTTCTCTTTCCTTGTTGAACAAATTAAAATATTTGAATGCCAAAAGAATCTATTTGTTGAAGGAAGGTTGGATGGTAATAGGTTGAATCGAGTCTAAGTCTATGTTAATTGAAAGTAGGGATGATAATGAGCAGGGGCAAGTTCGATCTAAATACCGGGCTCAGTAACCCGAGGTTGAGAAAATTAAACTCGAAGTCCAATCTTTCCAGCCCAACCCAGATCATTTTGTCATCCCTAATTAAAGAAGGGTAGTTATGACTTTAATACATGCGAAAGGAAATACACAAATAAAAAAACATAAAATATATTTCTATACTTAAACAGCAGCCCGAGCTGCTCTTAAACAGTGGAACTTGAAGTTTATTTGGATGGTGAACTTGGTTCCATGAACTACAGTACTAGACTGAAAGCAGTAAAGAAGTATTAGGATTAGCTTAAAGAAGTGATGGAGCCTAATTTCATTGGTTGTGCTTTGATGACGGTGTAACAATTTTAGAGCGATGTCTATATGGCTATGGGGTTGTATGCCAAGATGGGGAAGGAAACTTTGTGAGAGTAGTATCTGGTCATTTTGTAGGGTATTGTAGTGCAGACGTGGTTGAAGCTGTGGAACTGCGAGAAGCGTTAACTTGGGTCTTACCTCTTTGTCAGGATCGAGGGACTTTTTAATCAGATGTCCAAAATATAGTTTCTGCTATGAATAATTCTCATGATTCTTGGACTGAATTTGGTAGAGTCATTTTGGAATGTAAGCAATTATTACGCACCAGATCTCATATCAAGGTCTGTTGGGCTCATAGGCAAGCCAATGTTGAGGCTCATAACTTAGCCAGGGTCTCACATTTATATGCTAGCCGTTGTAGTTAGAATTTCCCCCTAACTCTCTGATTAATGCTATTGATATTGATTTTGTTTCAAAAAAAGTTGTAAAATAGGCAAATCATCCCCTTATTTTATTTAATGATTAATTGACTATAGGCATTTCACTTGTGTTTTAAATTAAGTAAAAATAAATATTTAATTATTAATTAAATAATAATAATATAATTATTAACTAATAATTATTGACTTTATCATAATTAAAATATTAAATTATCATTATTTTCTATATTAAATTAAAACAAAAATATCTTGAAAATAAAATTATTTTAAATTGACAGTTATTTAAAATACATTCTAAATTCAAGATATTAAAATTAATGATTCATTAAATAAAAATTGTAAAAAAATAACCATTTCATTAAGAAATTACATTAAATTTAAGGTCAAAAGAACAATTTAGCCCATAATATTTACAATAAAATTTAAATTGGACCCTATCATTTGAGAACATTCAAATTGAACTATAACATTTGCAAAATGTTGAAAATGAATCCTATATTTGGAAAACGTTCAAAACAGCCCCTAAATCAACAGAACAAAAAGCCTAACTCCCTTAGTTGTTCCTGTCAGTCATGGAATGTTTTGAACATTTTCTAAACGTTAGGGTTCATTATGAATATTTTGCAAACGTTATGATTCATTTTGAACGATCTAAAACGTTAAGGTTCAACTCAGATTTTAATGTAAACATTAGAGGCTAAATTACTGAATTGGCCTAAATTTAAAAATAAAATATGTTTTAACAAAAAAATATTAGTTTACAAATTTCTTACTTATTTAATATTATTAATATATATTAGTAAATATTGTATAAATTTTAAATTAATTAATTAGATTGACTCTGTAATTATATTGGTATTAATGATGAAATAAAATTTTATTTCTATTAAAAGTACAAATTAAAAATTAAAAAATTGCAAAAAAAATAAAGGATCTTTAATACAAATTTCTCTCATATTGTTCTTCAATGAAAAATTGTTGAAACATTTTTCTGGAGTTGATGCATCTACATGTTCCTGCATCAAGGTCATGCTAGTTTAACCATTACAACTTGCTTTCCCTTGAATTCTTTTATTCTGAAGCTGATTGGTGTCAGCTGAGGCTTATTTATCCCACTCTTCTCCGTAATAGTCTTGGCCCTTTTTTTCCTTTTAATTCCTACTTTTTTTTCTTACTAGCTTTATTTTAACTCTCTTTTTTAAGGTAAAGGAAACTTCCATTAACCATAAAAATGAGATAAACAAGATGGGATAGACACTCAAACTTTCAAACGAGAGAAATTGCAAGACACTCTAGCAAGTTCATGAGCTCCCACATTTCCTCGTCGATTAATCCAAACAACATAAATATTAGAATTACTTTCCAACATTAATTGGCAATCCTTAGTAATTCCCCCAAACTCTAAACGATTCTCTTGATGTTATTTAATGGCAAGCACTACAAGTTGAGAATCAGTAAAGATACTTTCCAAGTGTTGCATGTTGTTAACCGTCCAAATAAGAGCCTGTCGAATCGGTAAGGCCTCCGTCACTAACGCTGAATGTAGACCATCAAACAATCCAGAAATTGCATGTTCAAAGCGGCCTTCAAGGTTCTCAATGATAAAGCTAAACCTCGATGTTCTCATACTCTGAAATCTTGCCCCGTCGACGAAAATATGACATTCATCCAAGCTATCTGCTGCACTTTGTCTTCTCCTAGCAGCTATAAAATGAGTGGCTGCTGGGCCTCTATTGCCACTGGAGAATAAAAGTTGCTGCTGCCGTTTTTGTTCTTGCGCCAAAGTCCATTGATATAGGTGATCCATTGCAAGTTGCCAAGTGCCCATCGCTGTAGGGACTTGAGCTTGCCATAAGCCTTTATTTCTTCCCTCCCATATCTTCCATGCTATGGTCGTAAATTTTGAGATGCTTGCTCCATTGTTTGCATTCAATACCTGCAAGAAAAACTCCCTAAAAGAACGAGCTGGGTTAGCAATAAAAAATCACCTAACTCCCACACCTCTCTCGCCCTCTCATACCCCACCAAGCAATGGTTGACATCCTCCACCTCTCCACAGTAGCATTTATCATCCACCTGCACTCCTCTACGAGCTAGTTTTACCTTAGTATGTAGAATGCCTTTAAGAGCTCTCTATATGAAAACTTTAACTTTTGGAGAAGAAGAAATATGTCATAATTTTCCCCAAAAATCACCCTCTTCTACCTCAGTACCTCTACCCAATGTTTTCAAAGCTACATAATAACAAGACTTCACCGTATACCTCCCTTTGGTATCAAAATGCTAAACCCAACTATCCTCACACTCTTCCACCGAATTGGAATTGCAAGGATATCCCTACTATCTCTACGACTAAACATGCCCAATCACCTTTTCCACATCCCACGCCCTCTCATCTTTCCTAAATAACTCACGCACTTTTAATGTAGGACTCACAGAAGTTGTTTTAACCTCCACCCAAAACTCCCCATCTCTAGGTATCCATGGGTCCACACCTACCCTAATTGTCTCCCCATTACCCACTCTCCACCTCACTCCTTTCTTCAAAACATCCTTAGCAAATAACACACTTCTCCACGCGTAGCTAGGATTATATCCAATCCCGGCGGCCAAAAAAATCCCCTTGAGGAAAGTATTTAGATTTGAGAATCCTAAATAGAAGAGTGTTAGGATCATGTAAAAGTCGCCACCCTTGCTTGCCAAGCATGCTTATATTAAAAGCAGTGCAAATCCCGAAACCCCATCCCTCCATTCTTCTTGGGCTGACACATCTTATCCCATGCATACCAATGAATACCTTTAGCACCCTCTCCCGAATTTCCCCACCAATAGCTATTCATTATCTTCTGAAGTTCATCACATAACAATAAAGGCAATTGAAACACATTCATACAATAAGCCGATAAGGCCTGAGCAACAAATTTTATCAAAGTCTCCTTCGCTGCTTTAGAAAGCATCTTATTCTTCCAATCATTACCTTCTTCCACATCCTATCTTTTAGAAACCGAAAAATCTGTTTCTTATTTCTTCCAATAAGTGATGGAAGACCCAAATACTTACCTCCCCCGAGTGGTAATTTGACATTGAGAATATTACCAATAGTATTTCTACTACCTGTGAAACTTTAGGACTATAGAAAATACCTGATTTTTGGAAGTTGATCGCTTAACCCGAGGCTCCTTCATACTCCTCTAAAATGCGCTTCATCTCTCTCGTTTCTTGTTCTGTGGCTTTAAAGAAGAAGATCAAGTCATCTGCAAATAGAAGATGAGAAACTCTAGGGCATCTAAACCCCGATCTATGCCCATGAATCAAACACTGCCTTTCTGCCCGATTAAACAACATAGAAAGACCTTTAGCACACATTATAAACAAATACGGAGACAGAGGGTCCCCTTGTCTAAGCCCCCGACTAGGCAAAATAGGGCTCACTGTTTCACCATTCACTAGTATAGAGTACCGTACACCGGTAACACACATCATTAACCAATGTACCCATTTATCATAAAACCCCAACTGTCTCATCATTTGCTTGAGGTAGCTCCACTCCACTTTATCATAGGCCTTGCTGATATCAGTTTTCAGAGCCACCGACTCAACACTTCCCCACGTAAAATTCTTCATACTATGAATAGTTTCAAATGCAACCAAGATATTGTCTATTATTAACCTTCCTGGAACAAAAGCCGATTGACTAGGGGCAATAACATGTGGGAGAACCTTTCTTAGCCTATTAGCAAGAACTTTAGCTATAATCCGATACAAAACATTACATAGAGCAACAGGCCTATAGTCTTTCACCCATTTAGGACGATGAATCTTTGGAATTAAGGCCACAAGCGTATCAGAGAGAGTTGAGGAAACAAACCTCGTTCAAATCAAGAGCTGCAACCCACCACTATATCATCTCCCAGAATGTGCCAAAACCTTTGAAAGAAACCCGGGTTAAGACCATCTGGTCCTGGCGCCTTATTTGGGTGCATATGGAAAATGACCTCTCAGAATTCTTCTTTCGTAAATGGTTCTAAGAGCATCCCATTATCCTCCTCACTCACCCTGGTGTGTATTAACTGCGTAACGGTATTATGACGATTACCACTTGTTTGAAATAATTCATGGAAATACGCAAAAATTACGCCATGCATACCATCCCGGTCTCTACACCACCCCCTACTAGCATTCTTCAACCCTGGTATTGAATTATTTTTCCGCCTCTCTTTAATGTGTGCATGGAAATATTTGGAGTTCATATCCCCATATTGAGCCCAAAATAATTTTGCTTGCTGTCTACGTCTCACCTCATCTTCCTCAAGCAAAAGATTCCATTCTGCCTATAGGCGATCCAATTCACCTCCATCTGTTCCATCCCTACTCTCCTGTAAAAGTTTTTGTACCAGTGCTCACTTCATATTTTGATCTCTATTTCTGCGTCTTCCCCATATCTGTAATTCTGCTACACAATTGTCTTTCTTATGCAGAAGATCAACCTCACCCCCACACCTCCAACACGCCACCACTACGGCTTCCAATTTTGCATCAAGGAACCATGCATTATCGAAATGGAACCTTCAACAAACCATTGGTTGAGAGTCGGGGCTTGTATCCAGGAGCAACGAATCATGATCGGAAACCGAAGTCACCAGAGATTGAACTGAACATTCCGGAAACCGCAAAACCCATCTACCATTACCAACTGCTCGATCTAACCGTTGCTTCGCAACCACCTGTCTGTTTCTCTTCATATACCACGTAGACATGCTACCCGTATACCTGATATCATTCAAATCACAATCTAATAACACATCTCTAAAATTCTGAATTAAATAATGTGGATGAACATGAATTCTCCATTTCTCTTATTGACTTAGCAACTCGTTAAAATCACCAATACATACCCACTCTTTGTCATCTTGTCTAGCCAATGCTCGAAGCAAATTTCACGAAATATGTCTCCTACTCCTATTCGGATTACCATAGAAGCAACTAACCCGCACCCACGTGTCCAGTACAAGAACATTAGTATCTATAAAATCATTTCCGAACCCCACTACTTGCAACTGTACCAAATCATTCCACAAAACACTAAGACCCCCACTTCTGCCTAAGCTATTAACATTAAGATAATTTGTAAACCCCAACTGAACTCTAACTTCATCCATTCTCGAACTCTGCACCTGCGTTTCAATGAGAAAAACACACCAAGACCTATACCTCAACACCAACTCCCTCAAAGCTCTAATTGGCTGAGGATTACCCATTCCCCGGCAGTTCCAACAAAGGGCCTTCATTGTAGTCGGTTGTCCTGTCTCCCAGGACTAGCCGCTTGAATTGTTGTTATACCCTCAACCTAATCCCCATGATTAGAAATGGAAGAAAATTGATTATTGTTATTTCGTGGTCTTTTCTTGCCATCTCAACCTTAGGCATGGGTTCATCTTCTTTAAGAGAGCTAGGCCCACCACCGAAGTCCAAACTATCTCTATCGAGATCCATTCTACTTGGCTGACCTTCACCCGGTAGGATCTGTTTCTCGCTCGATGTCGTGCCTAAGAAGGAAGCTCTAAAGTCATGGAATTTTGAATATTGCATTCCCACAAATATCGGGTTGAGATTATCCTTCCGTTTGTCCTCCTCAAAATCATCCGCCTCATCCCTTATCCATGGTCTAATCGCCGGTGTATTCCTCCTCACCGGAGCTCGTAAACTGGCATCCCATCCAAACACCACTGCTTCTGGTTTTAGACTCAAACGTAATTCACAGAATGTTTCAGAGTGGCCTAACTTCCCACACAGAAAGCAGAAGACACTTATTTTCTCATACTTGAAATGGACAACATGCATCTCACCCTTATCGTCAACTATCTTCTTCCTTCTCTTCAGCGATTTCTGTACATCCAAGGTCACTTTGACCCTCATATATGTAGGCTCTGACCCTACGTAGCATTCTTGCATTATACTCCAGAAAACTCCCAACAAAATTTTCGAGCGCCCTAGCCATCACTTCATTAGTAAAACCAGGGGGAAGATTATGGACTTGAATCCATATATTAATATGAGTCAGGGGAATTCCAAGAGGATCCATACCTGCATCAACCCTACTCCATAATAACAAGTGCCTGTTAAAATGCCAAAGTGCCCCCTCAATCACCCTATTCAGATCAATGTCATTATAGAACCGAAACATATATCGCTTAGCACCTATCTCTGATATATTGACACCTCCTATCATGTGCTAAACGTCGGCAAGAGTGTTTCTCATGAACTGAAAATTTGTAGGCACCAGCATGAGAAACATGCCCACCATACAGTATTGACACTGGGGTACCTCTACCTGCACCACCGCCCCTACATTCAACACGACATCCTCCTCCTCATCGAGGGTTAAGGTTGCCATTGCTCGCTCCATTAGACTTAGATCCAAAAAACGGTAGATAGAAGAAAAATACAGATACAAGATAGCAGAAGACAAAGAGGCTAGAGTTTTCAGATGACCATTACGGATAACAAAATGCAAAAGAGCATACCATGACGGAAATAATCGCTATTCATTCTAAAGAACAAACCGGACAAACTTTGTTGATAGAACCAATGAGTGCCACTATAGCAGCCAACATATTCTGATTCGCCGGCAATTTAGTAATAGCTTCTTCTAATCCCAACACCGTAAGTCGCCATTTTTCTCTCAAAAAAAACCAGATTTACAACACCCAAATGATGGATTCACATATCCGATAAATATCCATATATTTTATACTGAAGAGGAGATAAGCAACCATCAATACTTACCGAGATCTATTCAGATCCTTAAATCGCATATGGAGGCCACTTATACTCTCAAGATCTATTCGATCTGGCTTTTACCGGGTTTTCTCAAGAGAGGCTTCGTATTTGAGGAGCTCGTCTCCTTGCTTATAACAATAAATGACATTGTATACCGCCAATACTTGAACTTGGTCTCCAAACCAAATAGAAGATCTCATGGTTCCACCTCCTAGCTCACGACTTTAGCTCCTTACTCACAGCTTCACCTCCTTTGCTCCAAATAAAATGCAATCCAAGGTTTTCACCAAAGATCGATTAGAAAGCTCAATGTTTCCCAATACTAGATGGTACTTCAATGGCTTATCTTTGATCCTAGAAAAATCCCCAAAATAAACAAAAAGATGGGTGATTGAATGCTCAACACATGAGCTAAATGGCAAAGCTTTTTGGGCCTTATAAGAAGGATGAAGAAAATCGGCAGCTTCGAGGAAGACAAAAGAGAAAAGAAAAAAAAGAAGTTGAAACCGTAGGGAGAGAAGAAGATGAAAAATGGCAGCTGGAAAAACCACACCAAAAATCCTTCTATCCTAGAGCTATTTAGTGTAGACTAAAGGCTTATTTGTCTCATTCTTCTTTCCTCTTCTCTCCATTATAGCCTTGTCCACCTCCCTTTTATAATTCCTACCTTTTCTCCTTTTACTGGCTTTTTTCCTCAATTACTAGTTTTAATAAAATGTCCTCCCCTGACCTTTTTCACCTTTATCTTTTCCCACCCAAACCTCGGCATATTTCGCTCCTAATCCACCTTCCAAAAAGCTTATGTCTCCACTTAACACCTCTCCCCCTCTATTGACCGATCCTACTCTTTCATAAGATAGAACCCCTAGTTCTGTCTCCGAAAAACCTTTGCTATTGACTAGAACCCCCCGCTATAGATGTGCCTTTGAGGAAAACCTGGTCTTAAGACTTAGGGGATTCTTCCTCATGTGCTAAGCTACACTTCCTCTAATGGTAAGAGCATTATAGCCTCACCCACTCTAGTTATTAAAGAAGGAGCTTGTAAAAGGAATGCTACCCTCATTGGTTCTTCATAGGCAAGAGGCCTTTTTTCCAGCTTTTAATACATGGTCTCACTTATAATGGAAATGCTTTGTACCGAGGGAGTGTCTTATTATTGAGGATAACATATTCTTGTTCAAATAAAATTAATAGAGGTTGGCCTATGACATTCAAAACCTCTCTTTTTAAAAAAATAGAGGCTAGGAATTCAATTCGAGAGTTTGAAGCAAAAAATAAGTTCCTTTTTAGGAAAGCATACACAATATTCCATTAAAATATTGGACTATAAAGGGATTAAGCTACCTCTACAGTTTCAATGGAAAACTGTTTTGCTTTGATGAGGCTACAATAATAATGATTAGAGTTAGTTTTGCTAGACTGCTTGTTATAATAGACATTGAACAAAAGCTCCCATTAATTATCCCTATTTATAAGGCTAGATGAAAAGGAGAACATGTTTGAAGATCAAGTTTATGTTATTTACTCTTAAAAACCTAATAGCTCCAAACACAATCAATGTTGGAAAGTCACAGGTCATAAGTTCAAAACAAGGTTCTACAAGGAGATAGTTCAGTTGGATATTACCAAAGAACAATTACCTCAATGTGTGCTAGAAGAGGACCAACATATAAGATTTAAAAACCTAAAAAAGGGAGATATTTGACTTGAAGCACAATGTTCATGGTCACCTAAACTAGTCTGGAATTGATGAAGCTCCTAATTTTCATATGCTTTAAACACATTACTAAAATGAGGATCATTAACATATAAATCTCTAATATGCTTAAAAAACTAATCAATTCCACATGCAAATTACTTAATAAAACATATCTCTTAGATAATGCATTAATAATTATATTTTCCTTATCTCACTTATACTTCACCACATACAGACAAGTTGTTAAAAAATCCCACCTAGCTGCGTATCTCTTACCTGACTTACTTTGACCTTGAATATATATAGATGAATCATGATTCATATATAACATAAACTCCTTAGGCCAGAAGTAGTACTGCCAAGTCTCTAATGTTCTCACTAATGTATACATCTCCTTATCATAGGTTGGGTAGTTCAAAGTTGCACTAACAAGCTTCTTACTAAATTATGCTATTGATTTTCTTTATTGCATCAAAATCTTACCAATTCCTACACTTAAAGCATCACACTCAATTTCAAAGGTGTTGGAAAAGTCAGATAAAGCTAATAAAGGTGTCAAACTTAACTTCTCTTTCAATAAGTTAAAGCTCTCTCTTGATCACCGACTCCTACACTCTTTTTAACTATCTCAGTCAAAAATGCAATAAATATGCAAAGTCCTTAACAAAACACTTATAGAAACTAATCACACTATAGAAACTCTTAGCAACACATGATTTTTGGTATCAGTCACTCTCTAATAGCTCTTCACTTTCTCCTAATCTACTTTTATTCCTTTTGCACTTACCATATGATCAAGAAATATAACATGTTTGATACAAAAAGAACATTCCTTTCATTCTTCCATGAAATACTAAAAATGAAAGCATGGATTTAATTATACTTAATTGTACTTCAAGAACCCAAATGATGAATAAAATCAATTTTGCATACAACTTTTCTTAACTAAACACACATGAAACCTATCCCAAATATTCATTATTCTCATCTAAATTATTATCATAGACAATAAAACCATCAAAATACACCACAAAAAACTTGCTTAAAATTTCATGTAAAATATGTTTCACTAATCTCATAAAAAGTGATAAGTGTAGTAGTTAAACCAAAAGGCATTACCAACCACCTATATATACCATATTTAGTTTTAAAGCATTTTTGCATTCACCACCTTCGTATAGTAACCAAATTTTAGATCAATTTTAGAGAACAAACATGCACCATATAACCTACCAAGCATATCATTGAATCTAAGGGATACCATGTTTATACTTTACAATAATTTTTTTGATAGTGCATCAATCCATACTCATTCTCTAAGATCCATCCTTATTTGGTACTAACAAGATAGGCATGATACAAAGGATCAAACTTTCTCTCATATAACACTTCTCTAAAAGATCATCCACTTGTTTTTGTATCTCATTTATTTCTTTTTCATTTGTCTTATATTCTATACAATTTAGAATTGAAGCTCCAATAATAACATAGAGGGATTTTCAAATTCTTAGAAAAGATAAAAAAACAACACTAAATAAAGAATTATTAGTGTTAAAATAAAGAGAAAAGATTATTTATAAATAAGAAAAAAGTATTTAGCACTTGGCCAAGAATGTATCTCTTATATCCCCGGCTTTAATTACCAAACTCACTCATTTTCCCTTTTTTTTTTCTCTGTCCAAAGTGTTTAAATTATCCTCATGTGTTTTCTTTTATTTCTTTCTCCTCAATCTCTCTTGTTCCCTCTTATAAATCTTAAGTTGATCTTTATACACTTATTTTAGTGATAATAGAGCAAAGGTAATAGATTTTCCATTAATGGTAATAAGAACACCAAAATGGTTAATATGCCTCTTTTTGAGTTATTTTTCTACCTTTATGACTATGTAAACTGCATCTTCTAACTCCACATAGCTCTATAATGTTGGAAATTTATAGATTTATTCAATAAATAAAGTGAGTTATTATTGTTTCCCTACCTTTCTCGATATTCACCCTAACCATAACAACCTCCATCTCTTTGTAATATTCTTTCACATTCTTAAAACCTTGAGTCAAAGTTTGCAACCTTTGATAGAGATCACTATAATAGGAACTTGGCACAAAATGCTTCCTCATTACTGCTTTCATGTCCTCCTATATTTTGATAGGTGGCTCTGTGTTCCTTCTCCTAGTGGTGATTTATATATTTCACCAATTCCCAATGTAATCACTAAACTTTGCATGTTATTAATTTAACTTTTTCATCATCTTAAAAGTTGTAACAATAAAAAACTAACTCTATATGATTTTCCCCACTTCAAGTAGGCATTTAGGTATATCTTTCCAATAAAAGGTGGTATATTCATCTTAATGTTACCCCATATATTTCCGATCTATTTTCTTATATCCTTTATTATATCCTAATCCAAGTTTATGTCCTCCTTATCTTTATATTATACCTCATCTTCCACGTCTTTCTCTTTTATCTTCCCTTAGGTTTAACTTTTTTAAGTAGTTGACATCACTCTCAACCTCATCATAAACCTCGAAGTCATCAACTTTTGTAGGTAAATGTAACATTCCGCCCCCAATAGAAAATGGGTAAGACTTGTTGCTTAAGCTTAAGTGTTAATAGGGAAAAACGGTCAACGGCTCGGCAAGGCCGACCGACCAGACCCCCCCTCATCACTGTGAGCCGACTGCTTGGTATACCGAGCACTGCGGGCCGACCGATCGGCCATGGGTGCTGACCGACCAATAATGGTCGATTTGCATTGTTTCCCACAAAGCAGGCCGAGCGTGGTATGGCCGACTTGTTTCATGATTACTGAACCGACTGAGAAGGTCGACAGCCGACCGACTCATGTGTTGACTACTCGGCTAGACCGAGCAGAATTGATTGTCTGGCCGAGCTCCTCATGTTATCGGCCATTGACACGATATTCAATGGGC